>AYEL01090401.1:0-54841 GCA_000484575.1 Olivierus martensii
TTTTTATGGCACTGCTTCAGATATGGCTTCTTTCTCACCACACAACTTCAGAGGTTACACTTGTTTAAGTGCCGTCTAACTGTTCTCGAAGAGACATTGGCCACATTTCCCTCCCTAAGTTCAGCTGCTACTTGCCTCGAAGACTTCTTTCTATCATTTAATACAGTCCTTTTCAACAAGCAAATTATCCCGCATTGCCGCACCATTTCCACCCGTTACTTATAGTAGCAGGATCAATCCTATTAATCGGTTTGTCTCTGGTGTTGCGGTTGGCGTAGATCGTGAGAGCTTCAGCAAACTTTCCCCGGCAGGAATCTTGTTCTTTCAGTAATAGTTTAGCATCATTCCATTTAATCTCAACACTGGAAATGAGAGCCTTCTGCACCAGAGCAGTAGTAGAAGCATTAGATTGAATATCCCTCATGTGCTCTGGAATACACTTTTTTAGAGAGCGAGATGTGTATCCAATGTAATTTCTATTATTGTCTTCATCATTATCATGAAGAGGGATTTGATAAACACCAGGAAAGCACAATTGACTAAGCTTATCCTTATCATTCCTTATCAAATTAAATAAAGTGTTTCTTCTGTTAAAAACTATTCTTTGTCCTGAGAGTCTCTCCAGCTTCATTCTAAACCTCATAGTAATTCTATTAATATCCAATGAATACGTTTTTATATCCTGGTTGTCGCCAACATCCTTTTTACATCTTTTAGGCTTGAAATTTTTTGCCATAATTTCTTGATTGTATTAGGTTTGTATCCATGCTTTAGAGCCTGCAGTTCAATCCATCTAAGTTCTTCATCTCTGGTTTCAACAGTTGTACAGTGCATAAATGTTCTCTGAAGAAGGACTCTCTAGCATTAGCATTCAAGAATAACGGAACATAAGTATCCTTCCTAAATATCGATAGATTATAGTCACTTTGTATTACGTAAAGAATAAGCACAACTTGCAGTAGAAATAAAAGGTTTATTTTTAACTTAAAATCTGCAAACGCTTTCGGTCAAACGACCCTCTTCAGGCGAAGTTCCAATGTATAACATAACAGGTTATACATCAGTTAACACATAATGACTCTATTTTTACTACTAAATACCAATATTTACATAAATTAAGTTAAAATCTGTAATAGTGTGCTATGGCAACAAAATTCTTTAAAATACTTATAGAATTCTGTTAGCGTTTGATAGAATGTATAAGAGTTATGATTGTGTAATGTATTAGTAGCTGAGGAGGATTCAAATAAAGAATCGAAAGCACTTCTACTGTAAAACTGGTATGTTATTTTTGAAAGTTCCTGCCTTTGGTGCTAGTTTGAATAGTATGTATTTTATCTAGGCAGTGTAGTATTCTCGTTAGTTATTTTTTCTAACTGTTATTAAGCGAAATTTTGATTATGTCATATTGAGTATTTTGATTAAACTAACAGTCATAAGAAAATGTCAGGAATATGATATTTTTTTCATTTTTCACAAAAATAGTGATATCGAGATAAATAGATTTTGTTTATATTTATATATTATGATACCAAGAGTATGTATGCACAAATGCACTGGGATAGATATCAGAACTGTGCAATGTGAGCCACTATGCTACCAAAAAAAAAAAAATTCCAGGAACAATACAAACAAGGAATTTTGTAACTCAAAGCAAAATATTATCATAATTCTTTTATGATGTAACTTCAGAAAACATAAATTGAAATGATGCAAAGTGGGATCTGAGTATATTTTAAATAGCAACATTTTTAGCCTTTCATAAGACCATCATCAGCTATATATAGAAGACCAAAAACATTACTATTTAAAATGAAACGTTCATGTGCCAAAGTTTTTTTGTTAACTTATAATACTAGGAAAAAGAATAATGAATAATAATTAAATCATTTTTAAACAAAAGAAAATATTAGTTATTAAAATATTTTAAATTAAAATGTTTAAAATTTAAATAACTATCCTATATATTATAATAATTATTTTCACCATTATGATCTGCAAAACTACTGAACTGAGTTTTAAAAAATGACATTAGAAAATTTATATTTTGATATTAGTGCAAATATGTTTTTTTTTTTCAATTTGGCTCATCTAAAATGAACTTTTGACACATTCAAGAGTGCACTTATAGTATCTTTTGTGTTGAATGACAAAATATTACCACCTTTATGATTTGTTTTAAAATTTACATTATTAATACATTTTGATTGAAAATTAATATATTTTCTGTACATTTTTACGTTAATCATTTTACTTAATATTTTAAAAATTGTGACTTTAAAGAAAAGTTTGACAATTTTGATACTGATTGCAGTACTAGAATGGAAAAGATAAACCTGTTTCATGCTGAAAAAGTGAAAAAAATGATGATATTAAACAAGCTTGACCGATTTAGTAATTAAGCCTAATTAATATGCAAAAAGTAAAATCATCATATCTCAAAATTAATTTTTATCAAAATCTTTTAAAATTTTCAAAAATTATTATGTTTTTCATTCTCTTTCTAACAGTACAAGTATTTTTTCAGACATTTTTGTTCCTCATACGAAATTGCTAAAAACATGATTTTTTTTATATTTAAAGATTAACTATCCAACAAAAATATTTTCTATTTTTGAATAGTGACTAAACCTCTGAATAAAACAAGCCACAAATGTAGAAAATAAAATCATATTTAAAAAAATTAATAAAAATGCAATTAATATGCATATTTTGATTAATGAATATTAATTAAGATATCTGATTAATTATTTAAAAATTTACTTAAATTTATTGAAATATTGTCATTATTATTATTAATTTATATTTATTGGCATGTTTTTGCTTCATTTCAGTGATTTTTTATTTTAATATTTTATAAATTTTTTATTTTCTATTAAATATATATATATATTCATCTGTAGATTTGATAGATAAGCTTTAGGAAATAGGCCCTTTACCAGACGAGGTGCTTGAAATATATGGTTTTAAAACACTGTATCCTTCTATAAAATTAGAACCAGCTTGTCTTTTTCTCTATAGATTTTTCTTCAGTCATCTACCTGAGAGCCAGTGTTAACCATCTCTTATAAGAAAAATTTGCCATTTAGTTGTACATAAGTCCTATTTCCAATTTAAAACACTGTATCCTTCTATAAAATTAGAACCAGCTTGTCTTTTTCTCTATAGATTTTTCTTGAGTCATCTACCTGAGAGCCAGTGTGAACCATCTCTTATAAGAAAAATTTGTCATTTAGTTGTACATAAGTCCTATTTCCAATTTGAGAATAAATTCTTCTTGCAGACTACAGGTGTACCGATTGGAAGCCCTTTGGCTGGAGTTCTTGCGGAACTGGTGATAAGAAGTAAGGAAGAAATTAGCAATATCAAGCTGTATAAGAGATATATTGACGACATTTTAATTATTTATGAAAATTCTACTAACGTACCTGATTTTGAAGCAGTGTTATCCGATGCATCCCTAGGTTTAAAGCTGGTTAGACAAAGACGTAGTTTCACTCGAATTGAGTTTTTAGATGTAAATAATGAAATTAAATCTGGTGACTATAATCTATCGATATTTAGGAAGGATACTTATGTTCCGTTATTCTTGAATGCTGATGCTAGAGAGCCATGGCATAAGTTAGCTCCCTTTAGAGCCCTTCTTCAGAGAACATTTACGCACTGTACAACTGTTGAAACCAGAGATGAAGCGTTGTTTCACTCGAATTGAGTTTTTAAATGTAAATAATGAAATTAAATCTGGTGACTATAATCTATCGATATTTAGGAAGGATACTTATGTTCCGTTATTCTTGAATGCTGATGCTAGAGAGCCATGGCATAAGTTAGCTCCCTTTAGAGCCCTTCTTCAGAGAACATTTACGCACTGTACAACTGTTGAAACCAGAGATGAAGAACTTAGATGGATTGAACTGCAGGCTCTAAAGCATGGATACAAACCTAATACAATCAAGAAATTATGGCAAAAAATTTCTTAATTTTTTTATTTTAAACTATGATTTTAATAATTACTAAGAAAGCAATAAAGATTTTGAATATATAATCAAAACGTTTAAAGTGTTATTCAGTTTGTATAACTTACTGTAACATTACATGGGTTAGGTTTTTTTGAAACAGACTGTATTGCGTCACACCTGCAATCTAGAGTCCTCAGTATGGATCATAAATTTAATTTCCAATTTTTTTACTACAAAAATAAGTTTATAGATTATTGATTTGGGAATTTTGGGGCCCCATGTTGATGGAGGTCCTAGCAATTGCCCTTTTTGCCCATAAAATAACGTGCCACTGCTTGTGTCTCCTTACTTTAGGTAAGTAAGGTGCTTATATTTGTCTATACAGTGGTGCCTCGTAATTCGACACTAATCTGTCACCAAAGAATGTCGAATTGAGAAACTGTCAAATTGCGGGACAATATTTCCCATATAAGACTATGTAAAATAGATTAATTCGTTATTGGTCCTCATCCCACTCCTCTTAATGGCTGAGGTGAAAGAATTACAGTATATTATTTACTTTATTATATGTGTTTTACTATTGTATAACACACTAAATTATAAAATACACTATTTTATATACAACACACAATTTATTAGCCCTTAGATGTTGGAATGAAGTCTTCCAGCAGACACCCTAGCACCCATAATCTTCTCTCTCTGTTGCAAAACATTGCCACAGTTGTTCTATGAACACCATACTTGAGTTACATTTTAATTGTTCTACCTTTCTACACTTTATTTACAATTTTTTTCTTTGTCTCTGCTCAATCGAGTGTTGTTCTTTTCGGAATTATTCCTCTGTTCAGTTCTCTTAGAACCTATACTTACATTTCACTCAAAAAAATAATAATAATAATTACAAATTTTTTACTTCCTGAAAAATGTACAATTGAAAATTAACACAAACAACACAGGCAAACACCAAAGTAGCCCAAAAAGAAACGGCAAATAGCAAATGACATCACACAATTCCATGCATGCGCATGCACCAATCCGCGAAACTGAAATGTCGAATTGCGGGACTTCGAATTGTGAGGCACCACTGTATTCTGTTTGAAAAGTTGACACTTGCTGATCTCACATCTAAGGCAATATACATCGACAAAGAACAAAATTTGAGAATCCAAACCATTTTTAGATACACAAGTAGTTGTGCACATATTGTTAAAAGACAACAGTTTATGGAGAGTAGTGGGGCATTTACTTTGCACAGTCGTAATAGGTAGCTACTGTGCAAAATATTGTTGCAGACATTCAGCTTCACTTTTTTTGCAGAGTTGGATCTCCTCTAGTCTTCTTAATATTAATTCAACGATAGGGATTTTGCTGCCCCTAGCAGAGTGCTGCCTGGAGCAGGCACCCCCTTTGCCCCCCTACGCTATGCCACTGTTTAAGAAGATAACAGAATAGCTTCTGTTTTTTCGGCTGTGGCTGAGATTCCAGATATCAATGACGTGGTTGAAACTGTGATAGCATGCATCGAATCAGCTGAAATGTCTATTTGCCAAGTATCAGCAAGACTGTAAACATCATAAATCTTGGTGGAACCATGAATATGAGGTGGTCCACAAGAAACAGAAGAAGGCTTGAGATATTTTCCACTGTTACTCACTCAAAGAAATCTAATTGCCTTTTTTAGACATCAAAAGCTCACTTTCTAAAGATCCAACATCAGAGCCAGAGAGATTCTTGAAGAATCACTCTGGCTCTGACCCTGTCATATCCTCTATTAGTGTAAAAATGATATAGGTAAGATTTATCAGATCAATGGGACAGCTCTAGATCCCAACCAACCAATCTTCATTCATATTAATATTAATGAAGATTGGTCATTAATATTTTTTTGTAAAAATGTCTGTTTTCAAGCAAAGAGTAAATATGAAATTTTGTTTAAACTTAGGAAAAGTGCAACTGAAACTCATATATATATGGAAATGGATTACCATCATTAACTAAGGTAACACTGTATTTGGATATTGATAACTCCTCTCCTTGTGAAAAAATCAGCAGTGCTATTGTATAGCAGTTACATATTCAGACCTTAATCATAGACCCATCATTGATTATTTATTGTTTCAGGGAGTCCTTGTTATTTATCTAAATACTTATAATTAAGAGATGCAATTAATTTTTGTTAATTGAATAAAAAGGTTTTTAAAATCCAAATTCAAATATAGTTAGTTAGCTCATTAAAGAGACTACCCTTCATCATTATCAGACCATCTGTTATTAGTGTTTCAATTGCTATGCATCCTTTTTATTTTATTATATAAGAGTAATTGGAATAAATTTTAATCTAGATTGTAAAAGTTGGCCCAGGATGGCTACATTACTCATCCCTATCAAAGATATATTGATATTTATAAAAGATTGATAATAAAGGGAACTTGCAAGTAATGCATGTCTCAAATCCTACAAATACTAGAAGCAATGATAGGTCCAAATCATTCAGTTGTTCTCATATTATAGGTAAACATAGAGTTTCAATCTTATATCACTATGTGAATATTGTCCTTGATAATAGGGATTTAAAAAATTTTTTATCTTTACATAATTTGTTATGGCATAGACAATTGAAAAGTAATTACTACTATTCAATTTTCAAAAAAAATTAAAAATTAGGTAATTGCCATTTTCAAACTAAATGGAACTTATCTAATTTCTAAGCTATTACAGTTATTTCTATTAAATTTAATATGATAGAATTCCCAAAAAAATTTTATTCATGTTTAAAATTTTTTTTCTATCTTAAAAGGAAATAATGATAAAAATATTTTTAGCATCATTTTTTTGTGTTCTTTGTCATAACTATATTTTTAATCTACTACTTTCATTTATTAACTGAATAATAATGATTTTAAAATAAACATAACTCTGAACATGTGATTTTTTTTTTTGTTTTTATAAAAATTAATTTTTGGTTTTCTAGCTTCTTAATGAAATTTGTGAGTTTGGCTTTTATTGAATGTTAAATGAAATTTTTTTATATTAAACTTTTTCATAGTTATTTATAAAGATTTGGAAATTTCATATTTTTAAAAAATCACTATCATCATCATCTATTTTTGAAATATCTTTAAAAAAGTAAAACTTTTCTATTTATTAATTTAGTTTTTATTGACAAGCTAATAGCAAAACAACATTAAGTAAGTCAATATTAAATAAAAATCCATTGTATCTATTAAATATGAATATTAACACACACATATTTTTAATAACAATCAGAAGCATAATAGATTCTTAGTTGGAATAAATATAGCAGAGAATTTCATTATTTTATATATGTAATGACTAGAGGCAACTGATTCAGTGCATTCCATTCTGATGATAAATTTTCTTTGATAACACATAATAGAAATAAAAGTTTGTAAGAAAAGAAACTTTCTTGAAATTGTACAATTTTTGTGTAAATTGTATACTTATATACCAATACCAATCAAAAAATATATCAATCTGATCTCTAGAAAAACAATTATTTTTTCCAAATTATTTATACTATATATAAGTAAACAAATAAAATCAATAAGCACCAAATTTCAAGTGTAAAAACAGTTTATTATATCATTGTGAAATACTTTTGAATTAAAGAAGTCATCTTCAGCACTTACGATTCAATAGAACAGAATACATAACATTTTCAAACAAGAAGCATAGAATATACAGTAAAACCTATCAAGTTGGACACCTCTCTATGTTGAACAACTTTTCCTGGAACTGGACAAAAGCCTATATTTTATTATATGTCCAAATCTCTATATCCTGAACACCTCTCTATCTTAAATCTTGAACAACTGTCCGTAATAAGATGGACACTTTTTGATTATTGGTTGAAATAATATCTTAAATTTTATTTAGGTTTAGATTAACCAAAGGAATTTGTGAGAAACTTATAACATTGATTAGCCATATTTTGAGATGGTTGCTAATGATTTATAAATTCATGGTTAACTTATTACTGTAAATACAAACACTGAGCATTGAGAAAAATCAAACCAAAACTAGCCAAATTATAGCCAGAATATTTTATTGCACTAAAATTAAAAATATTTGGACTATAATTGGCTAGATTTGGTTTGGTTTATATTTTACTTTTTCTTTGAGAATTGTACACTGTTTCTTTTATTGCTGTGATTAAACTTTCCTTAGAAATGTTAAAAAGCAGTAAAAGAAAATTAAAAACTGACATTAGACCAAAAGAAGTAAGTTATTGATCATTTACTATTCTGGATACAGTGAGATGGATTTATATTGCATTACAAGAAGGTTCACCATTCAGAAATGTTTTAAAAAGCTGGGTTTTTTATAGATTTCACTAAGGAAGAAATGCAAGAGGTCAATAACTTTGACCTAGGAGAAGAACTGAGTGCTCTTCCTGAGAACTATTGTTATAAAATTTTAACTGAAGATTTTACAAATTGACAACAATCTTATCCATCATGAATATGAAAATTGAAAAGCCAGTGATTTAATTGAAAAGATCAATTCATATAGAGACTTTGTTGGAAAAGGAACTGAATGATCATGAAATAGTTTTGGAATATGTGTAGGAATTTGAATGATAAGCATTTTCTATTAATGAACCAGGGAGTTTTGAAATTCTATTTGGTATAAGAAAAAATAAAATTGAAAATGTGTGGATAAAGTGTTAAAAATAAATAAAATTGAAAATGTGTGGATAAAGTGTAAATTAAATAGAGGCAAACGCTACTTACAGACTTCTTTTCAAATAAATAGTTGTTATGTTGAAAGCACTAGGGAAACTTTACTTACAGACCTCTTTTCAAATAAATAGTTCTTATGTTGAAAACACTGACAGCTACAGTGTGTATTTGACATTTTTCAGTTCATATAAAATAATAAAGGTTTCTAATTTGATTTGAATAAAGGCTTGCATTGACATGAAAATTTAGTGTTTAGTATGTTTAGAAAAAAATTTTGAAGGAACCAAATGTGTCCAACATAGAGAGGTTTCACTGAATTATAAATTTAAATATTTATAAAAATATGAAGGAATTAATTAATTAAAATTAATTAAACTTAAATGAATACAAGTATTAATATTAAACTAATTATAAATTATCAACTGCAACTAATAAAATGATGGTAATTCTAGTATTATATACAGTGGTACCTCGGTAAATGTCCTTAATCAGTTCCAGATCCTTGGACTTACACCAAACAAGATGTATACCAAACGAATTTTTCCCATAAGAAATAAAGGGAAAATGATTAATCCTGTTCCCATAAAAAAAATCCTATTGTTATTGACATATACATTGATGGGATTTAATAAAATAATTTAAACACTATCCTATTATTATTGGCATATTATACATTGATGGGATTTAAAATAATATTTAACACAGCTTAATACTAAAATACATAAATACAAAAGCAAATTATAGTAGATGAAATAAATGAAAATTTAACTTCATTACCTTGCTGAGAAGAGTCGAGTGCCTACTAGCATGGTGCTGAGAAGGGAGTAGGAGATGTTATTGTTTAGAAGGAGAGTCTGCTTCCAATAAAACTTCAGCAATCAGAAATTCTGGTGTTTTTTTTCTCTTTCTATGTTCTGTCTCTTGACTGTATTTGGAGCTTGCTGAGGCTCACCAGGTTTGACTTTTGCTAAAAATCTGTCCAAAGAACTTTGCTTCTGCCTTCTCCTCAGGATGTTTCGGAAATACTACCTTGTCTGGTTATTCCAGACAATGCTGTTACAACTTGTTTGGACTTTGTTGGGGTGGTACATCTCTGTAAGTTTTATATAAGGAATGTGTTTTTTACGAGAACACACAACAGCTTCATAAAAGTTTTAGCACCGAATCGGTCATATTCCAGACAAAGGTCGTATACTAAGCAGAATTTTTTGCATCCAAAAAGGACATATACCATGTTGGACTTATTCCAAAGTGGACGTATATCGAGGTACCACTATACTTTGGTATATACTGAGATCATATTAACCATGTGGCTGTATGTTAATGCCACCACAATGGTTAATATGATCTTGGTTCAAATTGTTCAATAATAATGGCTTCTGCCATTCTAATATCATTTGCCTTATAGTCAGAATAGTAGATAAGACAGATGATGATAGAATGGCAGAAGCAATTATTATTGAACAATTTAAAAAGAAGTTCTTTATCATAAATGACAATCTTCCTATTAACATACTGCCACAATGGTTATGATCTTGTTATATAACAAAATGTATAATACTAGAATTACCATCATTTTATTAGTTGCAGTTGACAATTTATAATTAGTTTAATATTAATGCTTGTATTCATTTAAGTTTAATAATTTTAATTAATTAATTCCTTCGTATTTTTATAAATATTTAAATTTATAATGTATTCTATGCTTCTTGTTCAAAAATGTTGTGTATTCTGTTCTACTGATTTGTAAATGTTGAAGATGACTTGTTTAAGTTGAAAGTACTTTACAAATCTGTAATATACTGTTTTTCCCACTTGAAATTTGGTGCTTATTGATTTTATTTGTTTACCACACAATTAGAAGCTTACATATAATGATATACATTCAAACCCCGATAAGATGCCACCATCCTTTTGGGGATAATTTTGGCGGCTAATCGGGGTTGGCAGTTTATCGAAAACACATGTAGTATAGAAAGGAAAATGAACTCTGAATTTATTAAATTTAATAAAATAAAGTACATTTATATTTAGCATTCAAACTTAACATTACTAAAAAACTGTATGCTTTATGCTTTACAGTACAGTATATGTATTGTATATGTACAGTATTATATAGAAAACATATCCATCTGCTGTTCTGATCATCTACTTTGAGTTCTCTGTAAAAAACAATGTACACAGTTTACCGTACTGTACAAAATGTATACAGCTTACTGTACAGTATCCTTATTTGCTCGGTAGCAATAAACAATGGAAACAATCTGGTTCTTACGATCTTAAATTTTCTACAACCTAGGTGTGAACCAGACTTAAAGACACATGAATAACCATTAACTCCATCTCTCCTACCTGCTGGTTGCAAATGAATCCAGATAGCTTTTAAATACTGTATATACAGTACTGATAAACTTCTGGATATGTCACCTTACATGCCCCTGACAGATTAATGAGGACAAATACAATACGAAAAGGAATATTCAATAATGTTCTACAACGTTACATAAATGTCCTCTGTCTGATTCTTCTTACTGCTTGGATAGCCCAATCGGCAGTACATGCATCAACATCTTTTTTGTGATATCTCACAATACGTAGATGATATTAAAAAACTTTCAAAACAAAAGTTGTTTGTTTTTTACAGTTCTAGCCACAATTAGTTTTCAAAACAAAAGTTGTTTGTTTTTCACAATTCTATCCAATTATGCCAAAACTGGCATACGTTTTCATTGGAGATTTCAAAGTTGACCTTTTGTGTCCTTACTTCTAGTGGGCCCACAAAATTTTTATCATGACCATTCAATTCTCCAGATATATTTTGGTGATCAAAATTTTTCTCCTTCCTTCCTATCTAGTCACATTTCCAAGAAAAAAGGGTAGTACAGGTGGTAAGATATACACTCTGTATATATAATTCTCAACTTATGATATGGTTCTGTTTTAATGATTGAGTGATAAGTCAATATAATCATAAATTAAAAATGCCTTACATCTATAATTGTCCACTGCCGTTATTCATTACGACATAATGCAACATACATAGTAAACTTACTAATAGAAAACCAAAAGTATTGCACAAAATGGACATTTCTGGTATATCTTATCATTGCAAATGAACTTTTACATAAAATAATTGTATTGATTAATCACAAACTTATATAAATTGCATAATGATTGTAAGTATGAGTAGTTGTAAATTAATGGTAGTCAAGGATTATAGTATTAGCAATAGATACTATGCACTTCAATGCTTTGAAAATATTCTTGCAATATTGTACCTGTTTTTCTGGTTTAATATTTCATTGATTGGATTAATAAGATATTAAATCTTCATTTAATTTAAAATCCATAATTAATAAATATACAAAAAACTGCCTTGTTATTACTTCAAACTTATTCACTATTAGAAGCACTACACCAGGTGCAAAAAATTAATTTTATTGCTAAATGCTAAAGTTTTTGATGTAATTTTACATCCTCTTCAGGCAAAAACAGAATAAAACTCTGTTTGTGTTTAATAGAAGTTCTATTCTGTTTGTGCCTGAAGAGGATGTAAAATTACATCGAAAACATTAGCATTTAGCAATAAAATTAGTTTTTTGCACCTGCTGTGTAGTGCTTCTAATAATGAATAAGTTAATTTAAAATTTTTGAAAAATAATTTATTTGTAATAATAATCTTATTATTTTTTTTTTAATTTTTAAAATTTATAGTGAAAATTATTTAGTAAAATGGGGAAAAGAAGGATTAGCAAAAGATTTAGATCAACTTAACAATCTAAGAGTACTATTTACTGTAAGTAATACTTATTTAATTATTATTATTAATATAAGTAAATATTTCACTTTAATTCTCTCACTTATCTAATGTATTTTGTAATAAATTTATATATAACCTAATCTCTAAACTTGTTAGATATATCAAAAATTGATTTCTTAACCTTTACCGCTCCTTCTTTTAAAAAAAACTTTATTTTACGCTCCAAGGAATTTGAAATATGATATTTGATATTCGATATTTTGCCATAACTTTTTTGCATTTTAATTTTTTGGCACGAAAAAATTGGATTTTGTTGTACATATATTGTGTCCTGTGGCAAGAAAAAATTGGATTTTGTTGTCCATATATTGTGTCCTGATATCGTTTTAATTTTGATTAAGGACCAAAAGAAAAAAAGAAAAAAAATACAAGCAATTCAGGCCTAATTAGCATATGTAAACAATATACAGTGATACCTCGGTTCGCGAACACAATCCGTTCCTTGACCTTGTTCGTGATCCGAAAAGTTCGTAATCTGAATCAATTTTTCCCATTGCAATTAATGTAAATCCAAATAATACATTTTTTATCCTAGAAAAAAATTTTTTTAACATGTTATGGCTTTATGTGTAGAAATAATACAGAAAGGAAATAAATATAACAGTAATATTAGAAGAAAGCATGTTTAACACCACCTTCACTGACACTTTTAACTTTTTTAGGAGCCATAATAACGGATAAATTTAATTAAATAAAGAAAAAAAACTAAAATATCAACACTTGTTGGGACTCTACTGTACCCATGTGAGCTGGGCGAACTGGATTGCTGCTGGGGGCAAAGCTGTGCGAAGGGTTTAGTGCGCCGTGAGTCACATGCGCTCCATGCACTCCGTGCGTGTGTGTTCATGAACTGAAGCATCGTTCGTAAAGCGAAGCAAAATTTGTTCGCAAATGGTGTTCATAGACGGATTTGTTCGTGAACCGAGACGTTTGTGATCCGAGGTATCACTGTATAATTTTTCAAATTATTCATGATTTCGGCATCGGATAAAAAAATATTGATATATTTACATTCTTGATGATATTCCACATCTAATGATACCAAATACTTCATAATTCTAAAAAACTTTTCCAACTAACGAAGACAATTTATACTGTAATTTGATACTGCTGTGTGTAATCCGATACCTCATGTAAACAAACAATTTTATTATCCCTTTCGTGGATGAAATACAGTATTCTACTACACAAATGTTTAAAATAATTGTTTAATAGCCATTTTTGTTCCTATTTTCTTAAAATAATGTGTGATAAATACTTTTTATTTTATAAGAAGTATTAGTATATATGAGAATGTCAACTTTGTTGAAAATTTATTTATTTTAATAAATATTGCTATAATTTGTATACGTAGCTATCATCCTGCCATCTGTATGCCAGATTTAGCACTGATTTTTGATAAATTATCGCTTTTTATACGTTTTTTACTCAAGATTTGTCTCAGTGCCTTTTAAAAATTGCGGATGGTGAATTATTTCTCTGTATTTAGTCACTCTAAGTCATTAATTTTTGAATAAATAGTTAAAATATAATAATAATAATATTTTCAAACAAAGGGGATAGGTTGTAACAGCTCTCCCCTTAGTAAACATAATGTAACTAGCCCATAGCCTAAGGTCACGTAGTTGACCTTGGATGGACGCTATTGACTGTAATTATACACCCCTGCTCAGCTAATTACATGTTTCGACTAGGGATAACACAAAAATTACTTTATTATTTAAATTTTTGTGTTATATTTAATTAACTAATATAAACAAACAATCAGCTGATTTCAAAAAACCATTAGATATTAACTTAATATAAACAAACAATCAGCTGATTTCGAAAAACCGTTAGATATTTGTAAACAAACAATCAGCTGTTTTTGAAAACCGTTAGATATTTCCCACCACAATCTAGGATGCCGACTTCTGCATCTATTGTCAAGCGTAGTATAGGTTGCTTTGTTTCTCTGATAAATAGAAATTTATATATTTTTAAATAAAATTAATTTATCAAATTTTATGTGGAAAAACAGCAAAATGTTTATCGAATTTTGTGTGTGGAAAAACAGCAAAATCATACTATTTGGAATGTGTGGAAATCAGCAAAATCATATTATTTGGAAAGGGCCAAACTTTCCGTAAAATCATATTATTTATAAGGGGCCAAACTTTCCCAAATTATAATTAATTGGAACAAAATATCGGTAGAAAAGAAGTAAGAATAAACTGAGGAGGAAAAGTGGAACATGATAAAGCAAGTCGGACAAATTTGGACAATCCATTCTTGAATTTTTGGGGGTCCAAAGATCACAAATGTATTAATTAATTTGGATTAAATTGGAATTAAAGAGTTAATTAAAAATTTATTAAAATATCAACGTAAAATCAAATTTTTGAGTGATACAACAGAAATATGAAGAATATGATAGAATTTGAGATTTTAACCATTTTTTCTTGATTTAACCAAAAATAACGAAATTATTGGGCTTTAAATTTTGTCTAGGCTGCCGAGTTATAGGAGCGCATTATTGGGCTTTAAATTTTGTCTAGGCTGCCGAGTCATAGGAGCGCAATACAGAGCGCGTGTGTCTAAAGAGCCGATTTGGTGGAGCGGAAAAGGTTAACCTTTATTGCTGTTGAACCCAAGGATGGTGTTAACAAGGCGTTGGCCTAATGCAGTGTGAGACGCAAATAAGGATGAATAATGAGGGTTCACCAAGTGAAGCAGAGACTACGTTCAACAAGAACAACTAAAAATTGAGAGAGATTTCCAATACATCATCTCATCATGTGAAACTCATGACAACGAGAGATACCTGTTAGAAATTCTGCAAATCAGCGAAACCAAGTTGAAGATCAATAGACGATTGTCACTGATAGTCTTTAGTCCAATTAATTTCACAAACAAGATAGATGTTGAGAAAGTAAAGAAGGTATGGCTGGTGATATTGTTGTGTTTTAGTACAGTCTTTGTCCTATTCGACAACGGAGACAGAAGACAAATTCAGGCTTGGTAGCAACTTAAGCTATGGACGCAAATGGTTCTCTGCACATGATTGGAGAATTCCGAGGAACGAAGAAGTCGAGGTCGGGCTAGAAACAAAAGGTGAGCTGGCGGGAATAAACAAAACAAACTGGACAGACTGGAGAACTGTGGCGAACAAGTGAACGACTTCGTAGAACAAGCATAGTAGAACAAGCTCAGATTGAAGTCAGCATTGGCTCTTAAATATCGCGACTTTCTCTTTCACCTTTCCTGGGGAAAGGCAGGATGTTTACCACTTAAACTTTAACCCTTTGCACTCCTGAGTCAATACGTACTGACAGGCCGATGACCTGCTACAACTCCGTTGTCAATAACTTCTTGACAGGGCCTGATTCCCTTATTTTTTACTTATATTGAGAAATAATTTTCAAAATATCAATTTTTGTCATGTTGATCATTTTTTTGTCGTAACCAAAATTTTGCTAAAATGTGGATTTTTAATTAAATTTTTAATCGGAATCATCTAATACAAGTGCCATCTTTGGACTGCCCAAAAATTCAAGAACCACAGCTCCAAACTTCTCAGAGTTGTTATATCATGTTCCACATCTCCTCCTTAGTTTATATTTATTTTATTTTTCAGATACCTTCATCCAATAAATTATAATTTAGGAAAGTTTTGGTCCCTTGTAAATAATATGATTTTTTCGAATTTTATGCTTTTTCACTCATAAAATTCAATAAATTAATTTTATTTAAAAATTTATAAATTTTAACTTATCAGAGAAACAAAGCAACCTATACCAGGCTTGACGATCGACGTGGACATCAGTGTCCTAGATTGTGGCGGGAAATATCTAACGATTTTCCAAATCAACTGATTGTTTGTTTATACTAGTTATATTTTAAAAATAACACAAAAATTTAAACAATAAAGTAATTTTTGTGTTATCTGTAGTCGAAACAACTAGCAGTAGACCAGGACTGCATAATTATTGTCAAACAGCGTCAAGTGCATTGTCATTAAACTGCTCAAGGATGGTTTGTGCAATTTTTCTGCTATCACAGATGATGGACGTCATCGACGTATCTAGTAAATAATTTAATATCACATTGTATCATGGAGGATAACATTCGTTCTTTCTTTGCATTTTAATTTATCAGAGAAATAAAGCAACCAATACCACACTTGACGATCGATGCGGAAGTCGGCATTCTAGATTGTGGCGGGAAATATCTAACGGTTTTCAAAAACAGCTGATTGTTTGTTTACATTAGTTATATTTTAAATATAACACAAAAATTTAAATAATAAAGTAATTTTTGTGTTATCCCTAGTCGAAACATGTAATTAGCTGAGCAGGGGTGTATAATTACAGTCAATAGCGTCCATCCAAGGTCAACTATGTGACCTTAGGCTATGGGCTAGTTACATTATGTTTACTAAGGGGAGTGCCATGACAACCTATCCCCTTTGTTTGAAAATACTATTATTATTATATTTTAATTATTTTTTGAAAAATTGACTTAGAATGACTAAATAAGAGAAATAATTCACCATCTGCCATTTTTAAAAGGCACTGAGACAAATATTGAGTAAAAAACTATAAAAACCGATAATTTATCAAAAATCAGTGCTATAAGTAAAAAAACCTGTAAAAAGCGATAATTTATCAAAAATCAGTGCTAAATCCACCATCCGCCATTTTTAAAAGGCTCCAGACTAATCTTGAGTAAAAAACGTATCTGCCATTTTTAAAAGGCACTGAGACAAATCTTGAGTAAAAAACATGAAATACAGAGAAATAATTCACTACACCATTTTTAAAAAACACTGAGACAAATTTTGAGTAAAAAATGTATAATACTGACTTAGAATGACTAAATACAGAGAAATAATTCACCATCTGCCATTTGAATGACGAAATACAGAGAAATAATTCACCATCTGCCATTTTTAAAAGCCTCTGAAACATAATATTGAGTAAAAAACTATAAAAACCGATAATTTATCAAAAATCAGTGCTATAAGTAAAAAAACCTGTAAAAAGCGATAATTTATCAAAAATCAGTGCTAAATCTGTATAAAAATGATAATTTATCAAAAATCAATGCTAAATCTGGCATACAGATGGCAGGAAATAATTTATCAAAAATCAGTGCTAAATCTGGCATACAGATGGCACGGGTATAAAAATGATAATTTATCAAAAATCAATGCTAAATCTGGCATACAGATGGCAGGAAATAATTTATCAAAAATCAGTGCTAAATCTGGCATACAGATGGCACGATGATAGCATATACAAATTACAGCAATATTTATTAAAATAAAAAAATTTTCAATGAAGTATACAAATTATAGCAATATTTATTAAATTAAATAAATTTTTGAAAAAGTCAACATTCTCATACATATTAATACTTCTTATAAAATAAAAAGTATTTATCACATATTATTTTAAGAATAGGAAAAAAATGGCTAATAAACAATTATTTTAAATATTTGTATAGTAGAATACCGTATTTCATCTGTGAGAGGGAGAATACGATTGTTTATTTACACGAACTATCAGATTATGCTTAGCAGTATCAAATTACAATATAAATTGTCTTTGTTAGTTGGAAAAGTTTTTTAGAATTATGAAGTATTGGTATCATTAGATTGTTGTCGGAAAAATTTTTTAGAATTATGAAGTATTTGGTATTATTAGATGTGTAGAGGAAAAATTTTTTAGAATTATGAAGTATTTGGTATTATTAGATGTGGAATATCACTCGAGGAATGTAAATATAATAAACATTTTTTTTATCCGATGTAGAAATCATGAATAAATTTGGAAAATTATATATTGTTTACATATGCTAATTAGGCCTAATTGCTTTCATTATATTGTTTACATATGCAAATTAGGCCTAATTGCTTTCGTATTTTTTTCTTTTTTTCTTTTGGTCCTTAATCCAAAATTAAAAAACTATATCAGGACACAGTATATGGACAACAAAATCCATCTTATTCTTTTGATTCTTTATCCAAAACTGAAAAAGGATATCAGAATATAGTATATTTACAACAAAATCCAATTTTTTTCATGCCAAAAAATTAAAATTCAAAAAAGTTATGGCAAAAAACAAAACATCATAATTTTTTAAAATGGCCATGCTAGAGCTGTAGATAGTTAAAAAAAAATGATTTTTAGGAGTGCAAAGGGTTAAGATGTTTTAGGTATCAGTTCTCCGAATTCAGTTTGACACCTGCATGTAACACCACATCGCGATTTATTGTTATAAGGCACAAAAGTTTGGAAGTTGGTCGAACATGTCATCGTATTTCATCATATTTCTCTTATCAGTGTATCTCCCCTTCCTTCAAAATTCCTGACTCCATCTCCTATTTCCTCGTTGTTTAAATGTAACTGCAGAGAATCGTAGGTGGAGACAGACTGATTACATACAATCTCGAATTCTGACCCCTCACATTGCTGTTTCTATATCTATGAAACTGGAAAATCAAATTATATATATATATATATAGATATATATATAAAATTTAAAATTATACTTATAATTACTTATTATATTATTATTATTATTTTAATTATTAATTATTTTACAACGAAAAAAACTCGTGCGTTCTAATAATTTAAACAGACGTTCTATTTTCTATATAATAAGTAATTGTGCTGAGAATCAATCATTTATAGTTATTAAGTTTTATAATTTACTAGATCATTACAATGTTCCATCTTAATTATATATGTATTATACAAGCTCTTTTTCTTCATCTGCTCGAAGAGCTTGTGTAATACATATTAAGTTTTAACTTAATCACTAACATTATTTAGACTAAGTTAGATCTATTTATCAGATAAATATTTGGAATATTGTTACAATTTGGCTTAAGTTTGTTACTTCCTTTAGTACTCTATTTGAATGGAAAGGGACAATCAAAATTTTACCACCATGCTTGCTACACACACATACAGACACAAAAAAAAAGTGAACTGGATTTTGGAATTTTTAAAATCATTAAAAATTAACTATTTATTTCCATGAATGTCATAGCGCTCTTTCACTTGAAAGTTGGAGAGTCTGCTTATACAGTCGATTCTCATTATTTGCAGTAGTTACGTTCTGTAAATTCTCTGTAAACATTGAACCATTGTGCCTATGGGAAATATAGAGTTAGGTTCCTACAAACCTCCAAACATTTTCATCCTTGCTTTGTGTGTGTTTTTATGTTTAAAGACACCTTATTTAATGTATATTACAATACTTACAAATAATTATAATATATGCGATGTACAGTACTAAATACAGTATTATAATTACAGTAATCTTTATTTAATTTTTTAAAACACTAATTATGTAGTAAATAAAATCTTATTTTTGATGTGCAGGATGTTTGAAATGGAAGCTGACACACTGTCTTCCTGAACTGTATTAAAATACTGTTTCAGCCTTGTCTGCATTGCTTTTTGCCTCAGATCTTTTAAAATTTCAGTGTGAGGAGCAAATGCATAGGAAGTTAGATGCCTAAATTTGAGATTGCATTCAAGCATAGGGTCACATTCTTCTGTGGGATCTCCAGACGTAAAAGATATGAACAGGTTATTTACCCTATCTGTGGTTTGTGGTTTAAGCAAGGATAGGTAATGAGACTTTTCTGACAGACGGATACAGAGATTACATTTGGTAGCGAACAACTTCCTTTATTAGAGAGAGAGAGAGAACACTGTCTTCCTGAACTGTATTAAAATACTGTTTCAGCCTTGTCTGCATTGCTTTTTGCCTCAGATCTTTTAAAATTTCAGTGTGAGGAGCAAATGCATAGGAAGTTAGATGCCTAAATTTGAGATTGCATTCAAGCATAGGGTCACATTCTTCTGTGGGATCTCCAGACGTAAAAGATATGAACAGGTTATTTACCCTATCTGTGGTTTGTGGTTTAAGCAAGGATAGGTAATGAGACTTTTCTGACAGACGGATACAGAGATTACATTTGGTAGCGAACAACTTCCTTTATTAGAGAGAGAGAGAGAGTTTACATTGGTAATCAGCAGAAGTCTACGAATAAGCACAAAAGCATCACAGAAATCGATTTTGTGGTTACAAATAAATATTCATGAATAGTTGATTATGCAAATACGGAATTTGCAAATAACGAGAACTGACTATATATAAATCTATATAGTATTTTCTTTACAAAGGATTAATCATATTTTTCTCTTTTATAATACAACTTTTAGTTAATTAAATTAAGCATAATTTCAGTATGGTGAGTAAAAAATAAAATATAAACTTTTACAATACATTATGATTAAAAATCAGTAATTAATATATATGTTCTTCAGTTGTTTGTAATTCAAATTATTCTTATGTTGAACACAGAGATATTGAAACCATTGCATATACAATGGTGACTCACAATTTGACATTTGAGTTTAGTGGGTTGGCGCATGCACGTGCATGGAATTATGTGATGTCATTTGCTATTTATCAGTTTTTTTGGGCTACTTTGGTGTTTGCCTTGTTGTTTGTGTTAATTTTCAATTCTACATTTTTCAAAAAGTAAAAAATTTGTAATTATTATTATTTTTCAAGTGAGTTGATTCAAAGATAACTGACCAGAGGAATAATTCCGAAAAGAACAACACTTGCGGATTCGAAGAGAACTGACCAGAGGAATAATTCCGAAAAGAAGAACACTATTTGTAATTATTATTAATTTTTTGAGTGAAATGTAAGGATGGGTTCAATATTGGTAATTATTATTATTTTTTGAGTGAAATGTAAGGATGGGTTCAAAGAGATAATTATTATTATTTTTTTGAGTGAAATGTAAAGATGGGTTCAAAGAGTAAAAAATTTGTAATTATTATTTTTTTGAGTGAAATGTAAAGATGGGTTCTAAGAGAACTTTTTTTGAGTGAAATGTAAGGATGGGTTCAAAGAGAACTGACCAGAGATTATTATTATTTTTTGAATGAAATGTAAGGATGGGTTCAAAGAGAACTGACCAGAGGGAATAATTGTGAAATGTAAGGATTGGTTCAAAGAGAACTGACCAGAGGAATAATTCCGAAAAGAAGAACATTTGATTGAGACAGAGATGAAAAAAAATTGTAGATAAAGTGCAGAAAGGTAGAACAATTATAGAAATAAAGAAAAAAATTATAGATAAAGTGCAGAAAGGTAGAACAATTAAAATGTAACTTGAGTATAGCATTCCTAGAACAACAGTGGCAACATTTTGCAACAGAGAGAGAAGATTATGGGTGCTAGGATGTCTACCGGAATTTCATTCCAACATCCAAGGGCTAATAAATTGTGTTTTGTGGATAAAATAGTGTATTTTGTAATTTAGTGTGTTATATAATAGTAAAACACATTATATTATTTACTATATTATATCTCTCTTACCTCATCCATTAGGGGAGTGAGATAGGGACCAATAATGAATTAATCTAAAACATATAATATAGTAAATAATATAATGTATCTCTCTTACCTCATCCATTAGGGGAGTGAGATAGGGACCAATAATGAATTAATCTATTTTACATAATCTTATATAGGAAATATTGTCCCACAATTTGACAGTTTCTCAATTCGACATTACTTTGGTGACAGATTAGTGTCGAATTGCGAGGCACCACTGTACTATATTGTATAATTATGTCAATAATTGAATAAATTAGAAATTTCTAATTGAAAGATTTCAATAAGATATTCTGATTATAAAGTGAGATTTTTGTGTATCAGTTCTGCTATCCTGAAATATTATTGTGATATATTAAATAACTGTTTAGTTTTTATATTACATTTATTGCTAGAGCATTTTGCTATCAAAAGATTTAAAATTCTTGAAGAGTTTTTGAAAAATTGAAAATGAAATGGGATATTTATTCATGTATAAAAGTTTGAATTTTGTACATAAATTTAAGCAACTATATCTGCTTTTAAAAACTTTCTAAGCATCCAAAGTAAAGAATAATAATAAAGTAGTAACAAAAATCACTTCTCATAAAAAGAAAACATATCCAGTTGAAAATGTCTCAGTAAATAAAGTCTTTTTTCTGTGAAAAGTGAATTTTGTTTCTACATTATTAGTGTTCTTTTTTTTGAATGTTTGTATGTTTGTAATTAGAATATTCATAACTTGAGAAACTCCTGTATTATACATATATATATATATACTGTATATATTGATATATGTAAGGAGACAGAGAGATGTAAAATTATTTCACAATTTTAAAAGTAGAACATACAAAGAAGACACAACACCCGAGTCAGCTAGAACGCCACACTTCATTTATTTTCTTTTCCTCTCTTCCCTGCACGTTTCTCCACTGTTACAACCATTTTCTGTTTACATAAGAACCGAGAACAGATCTCTTCCGACAAACATTTTACATTTTACAATTTAATACCTTAAAATTATAAAACATTTAATTTTTCCTATATTCTCCCCCCTGCAAAGATGAGGCTATGGGGAGTAGATATAAGATAACATAAATTCTAGAAATATAAAACTAAACAATAAAGTAATAGAAAATGAAAAATAATCACATATATAATCATAAAATGACAATAACATTGTAGATGATAAAGATATTATAATTTAAAAATTATCATTACTTGTACAACAAAAAATGTCTTATAACCAAAACTCGAGCATAGAAGGGTGAATTGATGTTTTCTTGTTATCATCATTAAGAAAAGGATTTGTATTAAAATTTAAACATGGTTGTTGTTAACTGTTATAAGGTAATATTTGTGATGTAGCTATATTATCTGAACAAAATTGTTTAAAAGGATTTTTAAATTGATATTCAAAAGGATTTTTATTAGTATTTATAGACTTAGAAGTATTATTGTCATTGAATAGATTTGTGGAGCAATAACACATATCATTGTCAATAACAGGATCATTCTCATCATTAAAATATGAGAAAATGGGGTTGAAAGTTGACAATGAATCATGTTCAAGGGAAATATGGTTAAGCTGTGTGTTTGCCTTTAATTGAAAAGAATTTGAGGAATTGAATTCTTTCAATTTACTAACATGAACTATATCAGTTTTTTGATGCAGAATTTGATTAGGTCTATCTATTTCAAATGTTACCTGTGAAGGTTGAGATAAAATGGTAAACGGGCCTTGAAATTTTGGAGTAAGTTTCTTCATATTAGGGTAGAAAAATGTCTCCACTAATACCTTGTCACTGACCTTAAATTTTGAAGGAGGATGATTTTTATCATACCTTTCTTTATTCTTAAAATGAACCTGTTTATTCTTTTCAAAAGCTTGCTTGCGAGCTTCTTCAATAGGGGGATAAATATGAGTATCTGGAAAAATGTCATTTTTTGGAGATATGCCTAACATTAAGTACTTGGGAGGAAATCCAGTACTTGAATGAAAGGTAGAGTTATATTCATCTACAACTTCATGAGTTTTGGCCATGCAAAGTTTCTTATAGAATTAAACTTGCATCTTAATCTTTTAATTAAGGTAGAGTTAGTTCTTTCCACAAGTCCATTTGTTTGTGGTATGTGGGATGATATAAGTAATCTTTTTACTCCATTTTTTCCAAAAACCTTTTATACTTAGGAGAAAGAAAGAAAATTGCTCTATCACTCAAAAGCATCTTTGGTTTCTGAAATTGAAATATTTGTTTAAGGCAATTTATATATGTGTCAGCCATAGTAGATTTACCTGGGAATGTCCAGACAAATTTACTGTGGTGATCTATTACGACGTGAATCAGATTTTTAGAAGAGCCTTTATAATTTAATCCACCTACTGTATCAATAGAGAGAAGGTCAAAAGGCTGAGTAGCAGATGGTAATTCTTGTAATTCCCCATACTTAATCCTATTATCTCTAGTTTTATTTTCTTGACAAGTGACACAGCATTTGACAAAATTTGCAATATCAGTAGACATGTATGGCCAATAATATTGAGGATAAATTATTTCTATCATTTTGCGACAACCAACGTGCGGGAATACCCCAGAGTTACGTCACCTTCGGTTGCAGACAGGTGCCGTAAACTGAAAATGTCCGTAAATCGAAGCATTCTATTTTTTCACTTATCAATGTATTTACATGCAATGTCAGTTATGTAATAATCATTTATTAGTTTCTTTATCCATAATTGACATAAACAGTAAAAATTTACAGAAAGTGATATACTGTACTTACCCACACATGCCGACTAATAATTCAAACATTTCAGCAAGAAATATCTAGACGACCCTGGAGGTGATAGATGGCAATACTTTTTCTCTCAGAAAATTATGTAAATTTGCAATTAACCAATAACGGCTCGATACGACAATATTACATGATATATAAGGACTGATTATTGAAATGATCACTTAATTATCAGTTCATCTGATGAAGCGTTATTCTTTATGTTACCATCGCTACTAATGATACATGGCAATGATCATCCATAACTCTAGCTATTATAAATGGCATTGTGGATCGTTTTGAAGTAAGTGTTTAACAAAGTACAGTACAATATTATTATTAAGAATATTGTTATCTTGCTAAACTTAAAAATTTCACTACAGTACTCGTGGCAATTACAAAGGTTAAGTATGGCAAGACTAAAGATTGTGCCTGCATGTAACGGAAATAGATTTTTCTGTGCTGCCAGTATATAGCAAGAACAGAAAATTTTGTCATGCTGCCAGTGTATACAGGAATAAAAAGAGAAATTATTGTATTACAACAGTTTTTTGTAAATTATGAGTAAATAAAATCAATATGGACTCTAATAGTGTAATTAAATGAGCAAACGTATAAATAAAACACTGTACAGTAGTACTGTACTATGTTTAGAATAGATAATATTTGATATTTACTGCACTTATCTGATTCATGCATTAATAAACGAATACATCATAGTTTTTTTGAAGTTTAGTTGTTTATTTTTTAACTATTTTGGCAAACCCGGCATAGTAATAAAACAGCCTGATGATCGACGAACGCTGAAAACATTTGATCGCACGACCAATAGCCGTGCATACGATTCCTCACATAACATTCTTAATATTGAACTGTAATAGCAGATACGTTATTTGTATTTTATCACACTAAAACAATAAACTGTTTAATATATCAGCAAGATGGCCACAGTGGAAGCCTGCTATGCTCTCTCTCTGAAGAACCCCGTGTCCGTAATTCTGAATCACACGACGTAAATTCAGGGAATGGTGGAAATTCAGAATGTACATAAGTCCGAAGTGCCGTAACTCGGGGTATTCCTGTATTGGGCTATGGGAAAGCATATCAGCTTCAAAATTAGAAGTTCCTTTTTGATAATGAATTTCAAACTCATATTGTGATAAAAATAAAGACCATCTAAAAAGACATCCAGACGGATTTTTTACTGTTCTAAGCCACTTTAGGGGAGGATGATCTATATGTAGGTAAAACTTCCTACTATGAAGATAGTGATGGAATTTTTTGATAGAGTCTATAATTGCCAAGCATTCCAATTCAGTGGCACTATATTTGGATTCGTAATCATGCAATTTCCTTGAATAATAAGCAACGGATAAAAGCGTTCCATTTTTATTCGGCTGTTTCAAAACCAAACCTATTCTTTCTTGAGAAGTATCAGTAAAAATATGACAGTCAAGTTTAGGATTATAAAGATTCAAAACTGGTTGGGAAGTTAAACAATTTTTTAGTTTTTCAAAAGAATTTTGACAATTATCTGTCCAAATAAATGGAATATCATTCTTTAAAAGTTTATTTAAGGGTAATCTTAAATTTGCATATTCAGGAAGGAATTTATTATAGACATTAATCGAATCTAAAAAACACTAAGCATTTTTGTTTTTAAGTATTGGAAGTTTGTGAATGCTCTCAAGGTCCGGTTGACTAGGTATATAAGTACCATTCTCAATGTCATATCCTAGGAAACTAATTTTAGAAACTTCAAATCTACATTTAGACATATTTAATTTTATTAGGTTTGTTCAAATGAAAAATTACGAAACGCACTGTGGGTATAAATGAAGACTTTATTTAAAGTATGCACCATAGGCCTGAGCACAACGATTTACAAAAAAATTTAATTAAAATAGTTTAAAACTTATTAATAAAACAATCCTGTCCAGTAGAGTTACTAGATGATGATTAAAGGCATTTCAAATGATAGTAGATGCGATACTAGTCATTTCCGTTATCTCTAGTCGGATATTTTTTTAGATACAGCTAGGCTAAACATGGATGATTTCTCTTAATGATTCGTCATCATCATCAAGTAATTTCTTTATTTAATAAAGGAATCATTAGAAATAAAATAACGGCATTATTTTGAGTGTTTTACAAAGAAATTAATAGCAATACTCCCATGTTAGAATTAACCAATTAGGAAGCTTAATTAACAATTAGTTTATGTAGTTTCTCTTTTTATATTTTTTATCACAATGAATCCTAGTAACGTATCACAGTTCACACATCTTCTATGTGAAACATTACGCGCCTCACATACGTAGAATTGATAGCATACCAACAGAAACATGCTGGAGAAATAACTCATCCGACTTCAGTTGCCAGATAAAAATAACACCATTTTCGTTTAAATTTATTTATTTTTAACTTAGTTAATTTATTATAAATAATATAGTATTAGAAACTTGTTATGAGTAACGCATCGCTTACGTTTGATATCAATAAATCAAGATGATTGGCAATACTAAAAAACTTGTTATGAGTAACGCATCGCTTACGTTTGATATCAATAAATCAAGATGATTGGCATCGATCGAAGAAATGATCGATCACACTGCTTAACTAATTGAAAATTTCGAGATAAAGATGAGGAACGATGGTGAAGCTGACTACACTCAAAAATGAATTATTGTACAACATTCAGATAGACTAATCAGCTTGTTAAGAGGCCAATAATCTAAGTCGAAACGGCATTAAAACGTCATATTTCCTCCATATCCAGTGATGAGAAACATTATTGATTTTTAGCATTTAATCAGCTAAATAAGAATTATTTTAATAATTAATACTAGCCTGTATAACATTCAACTTTTTATTTTATGATAACACATTCTACAAACCCAATTATACATTTATAATCATGATTCATAATCCACATCAGGAGGCTACCATATCCAAAAACCCGATAAAGAAATCTGTAAACTATTAATAAAGTAGAATCAAAGTATAAATAGCCATAAAACATTTTGTTATAAAAGCATTTTATTATTATTATTATTTTTATGAATCTACCATTGAGCAATAACGTTTAATTTATATAAAACTTATGGCAAAAATGGAGCAGTTATTTGTTCGGGATCTGGAGAGATGAACGTTAACAATCAGTTTATATAAATTTTATTATAAATAAGAATTAAATATTGCATTCTAATATTGACAGTATACAGTATCAGTATACAGCATATAGCAATGTATACAGTATCTTCTTTAGATTGCTTAACAGTAACCTAAAGAAATTGCTCTACTTGAACCAAATATTAGATTTTTTTTTTAAACATTTCCTTGCATTTCAACAGCATATTTAAAAATTGTTATATATTTTTATGTTAATTTTTATATATTCATAATGAATTGTAACAAAAAGAAATATTATTTTACAATATATAACTAATAATTTGGTTCAAAATATCACATTACTCTATCAGATTTTCTTAATATTTATCTTTATATATACTTTATTATAATATATATATATTGCAATTATTTTAATAAACAGCTCAAGTCACAGAAAAATAAATAATTGGCATGTCATTTATCAGAATAAGTACAATATATAAACTGTATATATTTCATATACTGTAGCTTTTATGAAATATTAATGTTTCTAAATATAAATTAAATCTGGAATATATTTTTGCTAAGTCATAAATATTCATTAATTTTAAATTCACACATAAAAGCAATCATAAATCCATACAAATGCTAATAAAACAATAATTTACAGTTGAGTATTTTAATAACACAGGAATAGCTATCCTTTATAAATAAGGCACTTTTTTTAATAAGATGAAATTATAAAGGTGATCTTTGATACTTAAAATTTCTGTAATTTTCTGCGATAGATGAAGCAGTTTTAATTCGATTTGGATTAATAATACTGTTATTCATAGCTATGGTACGTTCTGAAACTGGAATGCGACTTCGTTGTCTTCCTTCCATGGGACTTACCGTTTGTTTCCATTTAGTGTTTATGGGTTGTACTACCTGACTCCATTTTGATTCTTCTTCCTCCGCGTGTTCCGATTTAGCAGAGAAGGGTCGAAATATGGTGATGGTTTCTGAAAAACGAACACATTTTTTGGGTTTGGATTTAGGTTCGGGCGAATTTACTTCTTCTATAATTCTATCTATCTCTTCATCTAGTTTCTCTTCCGGTTCCGGTGTGAGCAAAGGTTTATCTCCGTTTTTGGTTATGAAAGGTACTGGCGAGTCTTTATTTAAGATAGAAACGGGTGAAGTCTTTCCTCCGACGTAGAGATCGCCTATAGTAGATATGGTGGATTCTGTACTGAATCCAGACAATCCAGAATCCAATTCTTCGTCCAAACATAATATAGTCTCTCTTTCTTCCACGGTCGCTTCGTCTATGTCGCAAAAATAACTTATGAACCTAGGACGAGCCGAAGGCACATCATCAGCTTTAGCATTCAAGTTTAAACAAGCACCAAGATCGAGAACTCGCAAATGAAGTCCATCGTCTGTAGCAAAGAGTACAGGAGTTGATATATTTACAGCTGTACTTCTCTTCAACAATTCTGCATTTTTCTTCTTTCGTCTCTCTGGTTTAACGGGTGGAGGAGAAAGATCATCAACAGCGTTACTTCTACAGCATCCGAAGATGGTGATTGATTTTCTCCGAATATCTTTCCTGAACCAAAACACGGTCAACGGATACAAACAGGCATAAATATATCTAAACCAAGTAAACGTAGTTTCCAATTTTGACGTTCTTTCGACCTCCGGAAGAGTAGATTTAACGTCACTGCTAGTTTTCTTGCTGCTGTAACACGAACATATTGCACTAATTTGCTGTACGAATATATAAGGAAGGTAGAAACACGAATAAAGAACAACAATAGTAACGAGAGGACTATGACTCAACCATTCACTCCACAAGTAAGACTGCTGCAAGAAAAGATTGGAATAAGTAATTTCTTGCTTTCTTCTGCTCATCCTTTTCTCCTTGTACGTATAAAATCCTGCATAAAAAACGTAGCAGAATATTAAAACGACAGGTAGGGCGTAACACCAGGCAGTCATTAAAGTTGCGTATGTGGCACCATTATCATCTGCCAAACTGCAGCCATAGCGGTCTGGATATAACCTCGATTCTATCGTTTGTGCCAATATCGGTACGCACAATAAACAACCAGCCAGCCACAATATCACTATGGCAACGGTTTGTTTTCCTATTGTCAATAAACGCTTAAATTGTTCAGGCCGCCATGATGCGATTATACGTTCCAAACAGAGAATACAGATACCAAGAGTGGTCTGCAGTGTTACTAATTGAGTAGAAAATGCGTTTAGAGAACAAACTGTCTTCCCAAGTTTCCAAGTGTCGACAGAAACGTAGTAGATAGCTATCAATATATTGAAGATACACTCGCTCAGACACACTATACATAAATTAATTAATAACCAATTAAGCGAAACACGCCTGAGACTATAACTCGAAGATAGAGTAACTAATAGCAGCAGATTAGCCGTGAAAGATATCAGAAAGAGTAATATTAGGAAAGCAGATACAATATACTGACTGGTAGGATCGTGAGACGAAGAAGGATCTCTCGAAGAGGAATTGAGCAATAAGATGACGGTTACTTTAGAAATCCCGGATGCTGTAGTGCTTCCGAAATCTTCAGATGACGTCATCTTTATCATCTGATGAAACAGACGCGACAGATGTGCATCTAGGTTTCCAGAGATGCAGCACGGCACGCGCACACAACACACACAAAGCGACACCTGCCGTCTCCGATCGATTACTATTATTCTTTATCCGACATCCATCATTTTACGTTCAACTCATTCATCGAAACATCTCCTACGGATAATTCAATAAGGGTTTTCGCAATGTATCGATTTCATCCATTTTTAAATATTCAATAAAAATATCACTCAAAAATATTAATATGAAGTTGCTATTTTAAGCATAATAATAAGTAGAAATATATATATTTAAATATTCATTTTTAAAAAATTTAAATAATCAAACCTAATATGTTTTCTTTCAAAAGTACCTCAGATACAAAATATGTAGAAATCAACTTGCTTCATATTGAATCCATAGAAAAAACAAAAGTTTAAACAGCCTATCAGCAAGTAACACTTTTAATAGAGTATAATGTTTTCGGACCTAAGACCGGTCCCTCTTCAGTACATTTCTACTCTAAGTACAAAATCTTTATCAGAATCATTTTAATGATTCTGATAAAGATTTTGTTAAAAGTGTTACTTGCTGATAGACTGTTTAAATTTTTGTGTATTTTCTACGAGTACCTCAGATATCCTTTTTAAATGCTGATAATGAGTTTCAAAGTTTTTGGAATGAACAATCACATCATCAAAGAAATTTAAAGCAAAATCTATGTTGTTTCTTGCTAAAATAAGTCTAATTGCTCTTTGAAATTGAGAAGGGGCATTTTTTAATCCAAAGGGCAGTCTATTCCAATGATATAGCCCAAAATGTGTAGTAAAAGCAGTTTTTCACTATCTTTTTTTTATCAATTACTAAATACCAATATGCATTCGCAATACCCCACAAGGATGAAAATACCCTTGATTCACAAAGTCGATCAAGAACATCATCAATTCTGGGAATTGGTTCATTATCAATCTTTGTTACAAAGTTCAGTTTGCGATAATCTACACACATTCGGGATCGCTTCCTGGGTGAATCACCTTTCTTAGGAACCATGGTTATGGGAAAACCATAATTACTAAAAGAAGATTCAATCATACCTAATTTTAAAAGTTTAGAAATTTGAATCTTAATTGTCTCATTATCTGAAAATGAGGTCCTATTGGCTTAAGAGCTATAGCTGCATCAGATGTTAAAGTTATAGAGATAGGCTCTATCTGGATTTTACTGACATTAAAGTCAGATTTTACAAAAATATTCATATTATTCTGTATTAAATAATAAAAGTCATTTCTTTGTTTACATGTTATACTTGAGTCACTCACCAAATCAATTAAATTAATCCTTAAATTATTACGAAAAGAGGATCTTGTGGGAAAAAGTTGTTTAGGTAAAGTCTGAGTTTTTTATAAAAGCTATTGTCATCTCCAGAGGAGTAATTTACATTATTTGTTACATAACTAGAGTTAGACTTAAATGATAACTTGCTATATTGATTAAACTAAGAATCGTAGGAATTAAGATAGTTATTAAATTTATGCAAATTAAATGGGAGTTGACCTAAAAAGTTGTTATTATTGGTACACTTCTGTGTCTTACACAAATATGAAACACTTAATAAATCATCTTTTACAATACTCAAGCCAAAATTAAATAAAAATTTACCCCGTTGGAAAACCGTGAGTTTTCTCGAAGTCAATTTTTAACTTAAAAAGATGCAATACAGAAGTTCAAGAATAATATAATCATTAGTAGAAGGAATAATGTAAAACACAACATAATTAGTAATACTGCCTATAGTTAGACTTAATTTTACCTTATTTTGCGGCTTTATAAATCCTTCAGTTTGCCTGAGACAGTCATATTTACAAAAGGGTAATTTTATAAAGTCTCTTACTTTTGAGAACAAGTGAGCAGGAAAAACAGAAATATTGGCACCTGAGTCAAGAATTACCGGGAACAATTTATTTTCGATGACTGCTTGAGTTTCTACTAGTGTTCTTGGTTTCCCTGTGGGTACCATATCTGGATGTCATTGTTGCACTGCTCTATCTTGAAATATTGATGAGTTGGAGTATTCAGACAGGCTTGAGGAACATTTGAGAAAGGATTGGAGATAGACGATCCTTGAAAAGTATAAGGAGAGTCTAATGGTTCAGATCTGTTTAACATCTTCTTGGGGTTAATATACAGTTAGCATGAAAATGCATAGCATTAAGAATTCCCCTTAATGTACAGAATTTACAAGGATATGGTGGTTTTTGGGTTTCCTTTTGAATAGCGTGAACCTTGTAGTTTTGTCTTTGTTGCGAGATCTGTGAATTATTAAAATATTTTGGTCTGACAAAATTATTATTCCTCAGTCCAACGAAATTAAAATTTTGAGGTTGTTTGACTCTTGGTTGGGCATCCTCGACACAAGTCGCTGCCTTGAGCCAAGCTTCAAGAGTATTTGGTTGTGTAATTGCAATAAAAGTTTTAAAAGTCTCTTTGACACCACCGGTCAAAGCTTGAATAATATTTTCTTCATCAATATTACAACAAGAAGCCATGTCCATCTTTCTATTAAAATACATTTGAACACTTTCTCCTGACCGTTGGCAAATTTTAATAAAATTTAAAAATGACGAATCAATCAGTTTCGAGAATCGTGTTAAAAACTTCAACTTAATTTGTTTCCAATCGTCTTCTTTATATAATGTATTAAAATAATAAGTCAAGGCGTCGCCTTCGAGATAATTGCAAAAAATTAACTTTTTATAGTCATCCGAAATATTTAAAAACTTACATTGATTTTCAAAAGTCACAAGTGATGCTTTGGGATCAATTTCTTGCGTGAATTTCGGCAAATTCAGTTTCGGTGAAGATTCTTGCATCTCTTGAATGTTGGTCTTGTTCTGTTTTGACATTTGGGAGTTTGGTCTAAAAAAACTTTTCTTGGAGAAGTAACTTCAGCCTTGATATGTAATACAGGTAATATCCTGTTGACTTTTATATTGTAAGGAGACAAAGAGATGTAAAATTATTTCACAATTTTAAAAATAAAACAGACAAAGAAGACACAAACCCGAGTCAGCTAGGATGCCACACTTCGTTTATTTTCTTTTCCTCTCTTCTCCGTGCTTTCTCCACCGTTAACAACCGTTTTTTATTTACATAAGAACCGAGAACTGACCTCTTCCAACAAACATTTTACATTTTACAATTTAATACCTTAAAATTATAAAACATTTATTTTTTCCTATATATATATATGAAATATAAGAACCTGTTCTTTAGGACTTAATGAAGATTTCTGTTCATTAACAGATCTATCTGGAGAAATTACTGGTAGTTTTTTCCCAATAAATTTATTAGAAGCATCTTGATTAACTTTACTTGCATTTTCAGTCTGCAAAAAATAATAATTATAACAATAGGAACATGAAATAAATATATTCTGATTTTTAATCAAAAATCACTTAAATGTTTTTATTTCTTAAATAATAAATAAATAAAAAATTTTTACATCTAAATTTAAAATTGTTTAGATTTCAGGCTATTAAATAAATATACAATCAATCTTTCCTTGAGTTGCATAAATAATTTATTCTAAAACATTTTACATCAAATGAGATTTTATTATATGGTAATGTGAAAATACGTTCAATATAATACTAGTCAGTCCTTGATTTATGGTGGATTGTTCCATAAAACCCTATGGGTCAATTGTTTAAACGAAATTTCTATAGTCCATGGTTTACAGCAAAAACCGGGTCTAGACGGCGTTCAGATAAATCGCGGTTTTACAAGCATTGCAAAGATGTTGACTATACCAGTCTGCGGCTAAATCTTGGCTGTTACTAGAGTTCCTACACGCCCCCGTCATTTGAAAATTTTCAGCCAATTAGTATCTGGAGCTCTATCGATGACATCAGTAATATGACAGAAGTTCGAAGTGAAGAAATGAAGAATGTTTTAAATTACACTTAAAACATTTAATATATTCTTTAAATTATATTTCACTGAATAATAACACAAATTAAATAGAGAGGATTCTACAAATTTTATAAATTTAACGCATGCACAAGAAGAGGTGGTCTAGATTCTAAACATGGCTAGTGGCTGGTCTAGAAATGTACTTTAGAACCAGTTTTCTAGTCTTGTCTCAGCTGCGTCTGTTAAGATGCTTCATTTATGCAATGCAAATTTTATAAAACCATGATTCAGACCGCGGCCGAGGTCTAGAATGTGTTTAAACAATCGGCCCTATGTAAATTGAATATATGTATGTTGAAGCATATACTATACAATACTAGTGGTCACAAAAGACTTAACATTAAATATAAATATATTAGAGAATAAGTAATTAAGTCACATGGTAAAGCAGTCACTTATTATCTTGGAGGATCTGGATTCAATCCAGAGAGGATTCATACCAGTTTTTTCAGAAAGGGCTGGATTTGGGTTTGGCTCATTAACTAAAATAAAAATTAACCTTAGTAAATACAAATCTACATAAACTGAGAATTGCCTGTGTTTTGTATTAAATGGAAACAATGCATAATATATTCAGTAAAATAGATAATTTTGTAGTTGAAGGGGATTCCTATAATTCATAAAAGTTATATATATTTCTTCTTCTTTAAAATTCCAATTATGTATCCATGTCAGAAAGAGGACAACAGAAAGTAATAACTATCCCTTTAATTCCCTCTTTCTTGCTAATGGGCTCTAAAATTCATAAAAATGAAAAATAATGTCAATAATACAAAAATATTGATTAATTCTGTTAAATTAAACAATATTGTTTCTTATTTATTCATTTATTGCTTTATTTTTGCAGATAATTAAGTAAAATATGAGAAAATTCGAACATAAACACTTTCATGCTATTTAAAGGGGAATGGCATTTTTATTGCTTTATGATGGCCAGTCATTTCGTGGGAAATTGCAATCAAGCCTACTTTATTGCACTGCATGTGATATTGGGTGTAATATGCCAACAAAGCATCTGAAGGCCAGTTAAAGTAATGATAGATAATATTATACCTGTTTATGTATAGGTGCATCTGGAAATCAATCTGATTAGATATCTGAATAGATTAGGTAACTTCTGTGTTTCTTCTGACTCATCTGACTTGGTATTTATCAGAAGTATTTGTCTGCTTCTCTACCAACATGGTGGATGAAATGGTAAATTAATACAAGCTCATTCAGTTATTACACATATTACAATGCATAGTAATATTGAATTAAAAAAATTTTTACACTGGACTAGCGACTGATCATCTCAATATAAATATAATTTATTGAAATAATTATCAATAAAACAAATATAAATTAACTACAACATTAATAAATAATAAAGAATTTCTTTAACAATTAATAATAATAGCAAAGCAACTTTAGTATGAAGCAACATGCAGCATGCTTTTCAGCCAATAAATAAACACACAAATTCTCATCTTAATAATGTCTACTTATGTAATGAGATATCTTTCCTTTGCTTATACGTTTTTGCTCCTTTGGTGTTAGCTAAAGTTGAAAAACTTCATCACTCCCATTCATTTTAATTTCACATAAATATCTCATGGGTGCAGCCATGTTGCTCAGACAAAAGTTAGGAATGAAAAAGGAACCTGAGTTTGTTCTGAAATTCTGAGTCAGAATTCTGAATTACCAAACCCAATACTCCAGTCAGACTAAAAGCAGATCTAAGTTGCCAAATGCTTATTTGTCAAATTAATCAGAACTCTGAGCAGAATTCTGAATTGCCTTATGAAAGTGGATGATTTTTATAAATCAACAAATTAATTTGTTGGATTTTTTGATATACACTAAAGTTGTAGACATTCTGCAACTAATCCCAGTAAAGAAGAAATAGTGCTTGGTTTTTCTTCTTTTTGATATACATTCAAAAATTTATAAAGATGACAATATTTTAATAAATTTATATAACTTTTCAACTAATTATACAACATAACATAATTAATGAAAATTTGCACAATACTTGGGTTTTTTATCAATACTTTTTTAAAATATGAGCCAATTTTTTTCATTCATAGCTTATTTTATTCATAAGGCTTACCACTATCCAAAAATAATGAATATTTCATTGGATGTATTATATTTCATACAAAAAAAATCATGTTTTCTTCAATCTCATATAATAAATGAAAGTTATGAAAGAAATAAAATTTGAAAAACCTTTCACATTGTTAGAATGAGAATAAAAAAACAAACTGTAAAAATTTCAGATTTCAATGAAAATTAAGTGAGATTTCACAATATGAATTTTTTGCATATTAATTACCATATATACACGAATATAAGCCGATCCGTGTATAAGCCGACCCCCCGACTTCAGAGCTTAAAAATCGGTAAAAATGCAAGACCTGTGTATAAGCCTACCTCCTGACTTTAGCAGTTAAAATTTGATAAAAATTTCAAACTGATAAATTACGTGATCTTTGATTTTTAGTTACTGATATATTAATGCCATTTGCCAATATAAGAATTTTATTGAAACTTTATATATATAAAATAAATTATAATACAAACACACACATGTAATTTAAAAATTAAAATTTTACTTTACCCAAAGCAATTGAGCATGTCACGCTTGACTTCAACCTGTGTTTGCATAAGTGCATCAGATAGATGCTGTCGTGCTGCCTGATGCACAGCGACGCAGAAATTCTCAACAATAATTCTGCTAAAGTGAACCTTCGCAGCGCACCTATATAACATACTTGGATTATTGTCAAGAATTTCTGCATCACGGTGTATCAGGCAGCGTGGCATCACTTATCTGATGCACTTATATAAATGCAGGTTGGAGTTGGCGACGCAACATGCTTGATTGCATCAGATAAAGTAAAATTTTACTTTACTCCAAAGCAAGATTGATGTCGGTGTATGATATTGTCGCTTCAAAAAATATCAAGTTAACAAATAGTAATAAATTTTGATAATTTACATAAAAATATTTTCTTATTGTTGTTATTGAATAACTATTTTCTTTTCTAAAAAATTTCATATTAAAGTATCACAATAAAATTCCATTAGAATACGTCTATGTCACATGGCTCCCAAGTGAGCATTCAAAGTTTTGTTTTCCCTTATATTGTGTTTTGCGAGTTGAGTTGAGTTATCGTATTCAAATCTTTGATCATATTTTAAAATGAGTGGATCAATCCTAACGATGATGTCATACACCATTAGGATGATGTGTGCAATATGATTTCCAGATGTTAAGCATGCGATTTTTAAGTTTTGATTTTGCTTACGATGAACTTTTTTGATAGACTGCAGTTATTTTTCAGTACAAATTTTAAATATTAATTATTTTTTCGTTTTTTTAAATATTATTTTAGTTACTTTTTAATCTAATTTAATTAAATCATCAATGAGTTAAATATAATAAGCATTTATCAATTACTAGCGAATGGATTAAAAAATTTTTAATTAATAATAATGAGAAGTAAATATATTTTTTCGCTCAAAAATGAATCCTAGGTAAGATTCTTGACTAATTGTCGAGTTTTCGCATTCATGTCGTATCGGGCGGCGTGGTGTTGCCTATCTGATTACAGTATATAGTTGACAGTGCAATGCACTTGATCTCTTCAGGGTATGATAAATGGTATCTGGTATTATCTGGTATTGTATTAAATGAATTATTGCATCTTCCTGGTCATCAGGAGACGTTCAATAACTTATATTACTTCAATGGTTTTGCTTATTACTTCAATCTCCAGTCAAAAAAAGTTGATTTTTTTGATCCGTGTATAAGATGACCCCCACTTCAAAACAATTTTTTTTTTTTACATATATATCATATATACACGAGTACATATCATATTTTTTTTTACAAACATATCATATATACATGAGTATATATGATATGTTTATTTTGAAATATATCACAGACCTCAAGGTTAATATATTGTGATTTAGAATTCTTTGAAGTTTAAGAATTATATATTATGCTTTCCACTGTCATGTTTTACTGCTCTTGTTTGTGTGCCATATCCACTTGCACACTATCTTCAAATAACTTTGGACCACCCTGTGTAATAAAATCAATTCATTTATTTACAAATGAAACAGGATCACTGTTTCATTTGTAAACACTTTTTTTTGACTTTGGAAAAAGATTTGTGATTGAATGAAATATGATACTCTGTTTGTTTACATAATTTTGATAAGGAAGTACCATATTAAAAATTCATTAAAAAATACACACTTTTCTGAAAAATAAGATTTTTCATTCATTCAGAAGATTTATTTTAATAAAATAATGAAAATTTTACATAATTAATATTTAATTATTCTGCATATTAATTTGCAGTTCATCACTTCTGATTAGCTTTCAATTTATTACTGCCAAGTTAAGGCTATGTGAAAAAATTTTTTTAAGATGAATTTCTTTATAATGTACCACTTCATTTATACATTTAAGAAGCATTTTTGAAACTGCTGACTGAAGAACAGCAGTTTCATTTCAGTTCATAAAAATGTTGTTGCATTATATACTGGTGTGGCCACAATTATTGCAAAGCTACTAATGTTCATCATTATCAGTATGAATTTTCATTATAAGTACAAACTGTTATTAATCAGGAATTCATACATCATTCCTAGTTAGAAGATTATTATATGTTCACTGTAAATTAATGCTAGATTTTATTAAAAACTATTCTTACAAATGGGAATTTTTGGAATAGCTTTTTATATTAATGGATGGGAATATAATATTTTCTTCTTTGTTAATATTAAAATACAAAAATTAATATCTTATTTAAAGCTGTAATATGACAATTCATATTGTTAATTTAAATAAAATATCAGAAAATTCTTTGGAAGTAATAAATCTGCCATTTCTTATCTGTACAGAATATATAGAAAACTCAAAGCATCAAGATTCATATTATTACTTTAAATAAGATATTAATTAAATTTATTTAAGTTTATTTATAGTTTCTTTCTTTAATTTTTCAAAAATAAATATAAACATATAAATTTAATAACCTCATATTGGTCAATAGCTCCATTAAAAATTTCAGGTGATTTCTTTTGATTCTGTTTTTGTTCTTTCTTTAAAATATCCATTGGAGGTAGAACAGCAACACCACCAATAGGCTTCTAAAAAAGTTTCCATATTATAATTTTTTTGTATTATATTTATAATTAATTATAATATATACAACTACAATAAAATATAATTAATTTATACATTCTACTTGTCGATAATTTAAATATTAGTACAGATTTTAAACATTTTATTCTAATTATGTGATACTTATACAGAATATCAGTGTTTTCCATTTGGTGGTCGGCGGACTCCTGGGGGTCTACTACAACTCTTAGCTAATTGGGAACCGCTGCAGTACAGTATATAATTTCTCACATTGATAATGTTTGCATTACAGTTCCTTTTTTGACAATTTAATTCAAATTCGTTTTTATATATCAAATTATCATATTTTTAATAACTGTATTTATGATTTATTATGAAATAAAAATGTTAAATATAAAAAATAATAGATTGATTTATTTGTTTATGTTATCATATAAATAAAGTTCTGACTTTTCACCTAAGATCTCATAGCATCCTCAGGATTTTTTCGAGATCAAGTCCTAATTAATTGATTATAATCTTTCTGGTAATCTCTACGAAAATAATCAGGATAAGATGCGCTTTTTAATTTTTAGAATGGAAAACAGTATAAAATATCGATCTGTATTGAATTCATTGATATTCTTGTCATTTCTTTACAAAAAATGACAAGAATATCAATGAATTCATAAAATGATTCTCTGGAAAATGTTCCTATATTTCTGTTAATTATGAAGAAATATGCTTGAAAATTTCATTTTTATAAAACGTTTTAATAATTTTTTATTTTGTATTTTTATATTTATTTATTCTGTACATATAAAATTGTTGAATGGGTTTGAAATACATTTAACAATTTTATTCTTTTTATGGTTTGGCTTAAAGATTTTTATTACGATGAAAATAAAATTTTGGTTTTGATTTTGGTATTAAAGAAAGTTATTAGTTTTTAATTGGTTTTTGAATGTAACTCTCATTTTTGTATTGACTCCAGATCTCAGATAACACAGTTTCACACAACACGGTATTTTTTTAGTAACCTATCTACCGTGTTATACTGTGTTATAGGAGGGATACCTGTATACTGTATAATATTTTTTAGTCTTTTCTAAAGATTTATTTAGAAAATAATTAATAAGAAATCGAGTTTTGAGAAATTCTCGTTTAGAAAAAAAAATCTATTTTAAATCAAGCATCAATTCGTTTTTTTTTTTGTTTTAATAATAACAACAATAACGTAAGGGTCTGAACTATATATATATAAGAATACGCTCGATATTCGTTTGGAATACCTTTAGAAAAGTATAAATTTATAAATAAGCATTTTTAAAAATTTATTTAAGAGACCGAGCCATGTTCTCTTTATATTAATACAAATTTATATTCTCTGCGTGGATTGATTGGCAGTATGCACATGTTCAATGCTACCAATCAGTCCGACTGTGATGCATATATGTAACAAAATGATTTCAATTTTTGGAATTATAAATTATTATAATGATGCAATTTTTGTTGTTAAAAAGTTACCATTTATTGTCCTCACGAATTTATACTATACGGTTAATATTAGAGTTGCTGGCTTGAGTCAGCTCGATCCTGAAAGCTCCAGTTTTCTCTCAAATAGACAGATGATCGAAACTCGAACTTTTTCTTAAATAAGCTCGAGCTTCAATCTTTTAAAAGTCCTTTAAATTGGCCCTTAAGAGAATTTTAAAAATGGCAAACATTATTTTCTGAACAATAGAAAATTATTTCGTGAAACGCAAAAGCCGTAGTAAGTGATTACGAAATCATGCAACCCTTTTTGTTTATTGTCTATTTTGTAAAGTTTCGTTTTTGTAATTTTGAATATAATCACGGGACGACTACATCTATTTATTATACACTCTTAGGCTGCACGATATCAAACCAGTTCCCCAATACAACATTTGAAATCAGTTACTCTAGAAATAGGAAAAAAGAAAATAACCATAGTAAAATTCTGTATAATGCACAGTCGAAAGTCTTTATTTGTAATTTCATAATAGATGAAGATCAATTTGTTCCCCAATACAACATTTGAAATCAGTTACTCTAGGAATAGGAAAAAAGAAAATAACCATAGTAAAATTCTATATAATGCACAGTCGAAAGTCTTTATTTGTAATTTCATAATAGATGAAGATCAATTTACAATCTTTACAATTATGTGAAGCATATTTTTATAACATGCTCTTATTTTACTGCCAAAACATTAACGAAATTTTAATTGTTTTGTTCAATTATTTAAACTTTATTGGAATTTTCATTATTATGGCCTTTCTTACCAAATAGTGCAGATAGTTTTGTTTTATGCAAATGTAACATAATATTGCGTATTTTTCTTTTACGTACTTTCTCTTAATTTCACATAAGTTATGGCCTTTTACAGTATTTTTATTCATTTTTTACAGTTTTTTTTTTTTTGATGGAATTGATGATGATGTTACATGTTATTGTGTGTAGTTTTATTATGTATCCTTTTAAATTTTATGAATATAATTGGTTATTATATGTTAGTTTTCATTGCTTTTTTACCAATGTCTACTGTATACGGTTCTTATTTTTTTGTGATCATTGTATTTGGTGCAATTTGATCAGGTGATCCAAAATATCCCGAAATAAAAATAAAGCACAAACTTATAATTATGGCCTTAGTTAGGTTGACAGGTAATTAATGTATTTTCAGGCATACCAAGTTAGTTAATAGTTATTAAAAAAGTTCGGGTAGCTCTAGTTTTTCGACCTTTTCCTCAGTTTCAGCATCTCTAGTTAATACTTATATAAAGAACTAGTTAAATTGCTACTTGAGTAAATTAATACACCTTTGTGATTACAAAAAAGTGTAAACTGTTTTAACTCAAGTTCAGTAATATTAGATAATTGCTTCCATAGAGAATGTGATTTCGTGACTATCAACAATATTAATTAATTTAGTAAATAATTAATAATTAATTAATCAGTATTAATTAAAAATCGTCAATATAAGAATAATCATCTTTTTTAAAAAATAATAATGGTGTTTTTTATTGTACTAGAAATTACAAGCTCTTATAAATGAGCGGAAATATAATCATGTGATTTAATCTAATAATATTGTATATAACGACAAAAACACCTCCGAATTCGTGTAGGGAATCCATTGATGAGGGAATCATAAAACGGCATCCATTATTACGTTTCAGCGCCATCTATGAATTCTGTCTTTTTAGAGGAACTACAATTTTAATGTAATTTCTATTATTTAATTTTTAAATTATTAATAACAAATAATTTGGACTGTCACAGACATCCAAAAATTAGATCTTTCTAGAGATACCCTATATATAGAAATCAATGCAGTGTTAAACCGAAAAAGGGACATCCAGCCAGCCAGCCACGTTTGACTATTAATATATATGATAAATGCAGTAGTTAAACCGAAAAAGGGACATCCAGCCAGCCAGCCACGTTTGACTATTAATATATATGATTTTAATGGTTATATTGAATTTTATTAAAATTATTTTTTACATTTTAGATATAATATTAACAGTTTATACTGTATTTTTAAGTTTACAATATATTATGATATATTGTAAATTTAAAAATACATATTGTAAAGCATATACATATAAACTTAAAAATTTATATTGGTCTATCTACTTTGTCTTCAAAATAGTAAAATATAGAAAATAAATACAGTACTGTATTTTTATTTTTGTATCTGAGACAACCTTCCTATTTTATCATCATCATAAGATAAATGACTCATGACACTAAGTGTAATAATATCCGGAAACATTTTCTCTAGATTATTAAGAGTTAAATCATTTATTGTAATTGCGGAGTCAGATGTATCGATGCATTAATATTTTTAATATTAATTTCTGTGCATATATCATCATACAAACTATACACGAGTCGTTTATTTTGTTAGGATCTCTAATTTAAAAAAATAGTCAGGTAGTAATTTGACCAAAGCATAGAATTTAAAAATAACTAGCTTTGAATTTCTAGATATTTGAATTCTATATAAACTGATTTAATAAACAGTATTTATTGATATAAAATTCTATAAATTTTATTTTTTCTTTACGTAACACTGCACTACCTTTCAGAATTTGCGATTTTTAACGTATAAAAATATATATATATATAATAATTTTTACTAGTGGACTACCATAATTATTATGTAGGATAAAAAATCGTTTGCTAAATCAAGGACATATAACAATAGAGAAATTTTATAAGTAGGATAATGCGCAACAGGAGACTGTTCCGGATGTGGTCACATGAAATTATTACTACTATGTCATATGATTATGCTAAAATAGACGTAGAGTATTATATTACCGTGATGTAAGACTCTAGCTTTTAGCAGATGGGATCATTTCATATTAATTTGAATAATTAATAATAATTTATTAATTGTAACATCGAATAATTGCATTTTATTGTTTTATATTGTATTGAAAATATTTTTGCTTGAATATAATATATTAAAATTTTGCAAATTCCGTATTATTATTTAGTAAAGAACCGATAAAGATGAGAAAAACAGGAAGCAATTTGAGAAGTATTTAGATGCACATATTTAGTGTCGTATAAATTAATTAAAGTAAACACTATGTGATATAACAAACAAATAGCTAGATACATTCTAAAGCAGTGGTTCTCAACCAGTGGCGTAGCGAGGGGGCAAGGGGGGTCTATCATGCCCCGGGCCCCACTCGCAGAAGGACGCCAAATTCTTATTACGAGTACAACAAATAGCTAGATACATTCTAAAGCAGTGGTTCTCAACCAGTGGTGTAGCGAGGGGGCAAGGGGGTCTATCATGCCCCGGGCCCCACTCGCAGAAGGACGCCAAATTCTTATTACGAGTATATTCTATATATTATATATGTTTTCCGGGGGCGCCAAAAAGGTATAGTACCCCGGGCGCCAGTTATGCTCGCTACACCGTTGTTCTCAATATTTTTCCCCCCCGGGCCGCATACATTTGTTGGCTAATTAAGCGGGCCGCAACATGCTATATCAGCAGTCGGTAACCGGTGTCACGTGAAAAAAAGTCTCACTTCTAAAAAATCGCCTACAAAAACGCGACTTCTCAATTCGTGAATGCCATAGGTGTGTTTTGCAAACTGACCTATGAACTGTAAAATTTTATGAGTGCATCATGGAGGACCTAGCAAATTAGGAAAATTCTAATTTTTCCAGATTTTAAAAAATTTTTTATATCAGAATTTTTATATTTTATTTTTTTTTCATGTGGAAGAAGAATTCCACGCTTTCATTAAATTCATGACTGTGCGTTCCGGGCCTCACGTAATAGCTTAGAGGGCCGCAGGTTGAGAATGGCTGTTCTAAAGTCATGTAGCTAGATACATTCTGAAGTCATTAGTTAACTAGAATACCATAAGCATTATTTAAAATGAAGATTACAATTACTGTAATTTCCATTTTTAAAATCTAAAAGCTTTAACCTTATTTATTCTGCCATTATTTTTGTGTATGCTTGTACAGTATATGAACTGCTTCTCTATCTTTTTTTTTTTTTTTTTTAAAATCACACAACTAGAAATGCTATTTTATTTATTTCAGAAAAATTCTCGCACTCTGTATCCCTACATATTTAATGATACTTAATCGATCCATTAATTTCTCGTTGTTTATTTAATAAAACTTATCTATATATTACTGCATAAACCAATAATTTTTTTTTATTAACTACTAAGCTTTTTCATTTATATTTATTTACATAGCTGTATAAATTTAGGAGTAGACTATTCTGCAGTTAATAGAATTGCATATTATTCACTTATCTAAAATACTCAAAAAGCATTACTAGCATTAGATTTGAGTGTAAAACTAACTGTTTGCATGTTCTTTATGCAAGTTTCTAAAATTTAATTATCTTTTTTAGTAGCTCATATGATTAATAAAATAACTTACTGTATATATGTTTTAAAACTGTCTTAATTCTGAAGTGTCGTTAAGATTTAATTATAGAAGTGTATGAACTTATCAAAGGACGTTTCACCATTTGAAATTTTTGTATAGTATATTATTATAGTCTATAAAATTTTGTTTAAAATAAGCAAGAAATTTAATAAATTTATAACATTTTGATGTCATATAAATTAAAATTTGAAAAATCGAAGTTGGTAAGGTATTCTGGTATATACAGTATATTCTAATTGAAACTATATTTGTAATAATTAATCGAAATAGTTTCTGTATAAACATAATTATTTGTTAATTATCCTTATACAAATCTTTAAACCAAATAAATTAAACAAACACTTTAAACAATTATTTTACTTTTATCAGTATTTGTCTGAGAAATTAATTGTTTAGCTTTTAATATTTAAGAAAAATAATTTGAAACTTCTACTTGCATTCACTTACTGGTTAGAGGCACGTAGAATCTTAAATGAATGCATATGGATTAAATTACATTGCTAGATCTAATTTAACTTTATCTTTTCGCCTTAAACTTGTCTGGAACAGTCAAGTTTAATGTGAAAAAATAAAAAATAAACTAAACAATTAAACATGAATATATTAAGTTTTAGGATAAAATAGATCAAACTTATCAAATCAGTTATCTGATGACCATTCATGATGAGAGTACTTAAAGACAATAGTACTGTACTTATAAGTAATTCGTGAATTTTATATATCGATTGTCAGATTATTTTTTCAATACAGTAATCTGAAAATGTTGCACAATATTGGATAAAGACAAAAGTACTCTACTGAATAAGATGATGAATTGTAATGACCTGAATAGAAATATAGTACTGTTTGTCGTTAAAAAGAAAAATCGAGATATAGTACCAGATAACGGAATTCATACAAAAAATTTCCTGTATGAATTTTCTTCGTAATTTTTTACGAGAATTCCTAAATAATTTTTTTTATATCTCAGGAAAATGTTTACTTTATCTTAATATTGTTCATTTTTATGTAATTTCTCATTACTTGCCTAGTTAAACTGCTATTGAATAAATTATATTATTAATTATTTACGTTAAACAATAAACTTTGATGCAGTAGAAAATTTGTTACATAAAAATTATTATTTTTTTTCTACGTTTACCGTTAACACATATATTTAATGAAGTTTAGCATCTTGACATAGTTTTTATATGAAGTACTGAAAGCAATTATATCTTATTATTGCATAGAGTTTATAAAGAGTACTCAATTCTTGCTCAATGTACAGTTAATAATAATGACAAAGTAAGTGCACAAAGAGTGCACATCTTTTAATTTTTACAGATTTCTGATCTAATTTCTTGTATATGTAACTAGTTAAAATAAAAATAATATTGTTGAATTTTAAAAATCATTTTAATTATTTTAATTTACTTTAAAACAAATTGAAAATATTATATTTGATTATAAATATCTTTTAATCAAAATATAATGTTTTATAGCCTTTCTTTTCAAGCAACTTTGATATTCATTTAAATTAGTTTGAACTTCTATCAGTTTAATTTGCCCATTATTAGTATCAACAGAGTCCTTTTGATATTGGCATTGATTTTCTCTTTCTTATATTAATTTTGCATTACTTCCATATAAATAAATATTCTATTACGGTTAATTAGACATCGGATACCTTATGCATTTTTTTTCAAGTTACAAAATCTGTTTAGAGGAAATTTTTTATTTTACATGATTCATCCTTCAATTTGAATAATTTGAAAGAATTATGGTTAGGGTAGATTAGCTTATTGTCAGATTTAAATGCCATCGACTCTGTAGGAACGATAACCAGGTGGATTATATTGCTTCCATATAATAGAAGGAGAAGAAAAAGAAACAATATGAGTTGGCGCCCAATTATAAACCCATTAGCAACTGATTAGGATGAGATCATTGTGTTGAAGGATGTGCTCAAATTGCTAGATCGGTTCTCTTATTTCTCGAGGAGTGGTCTCTGACTTAGATGTCTGATCTTTGGAATTAAAGCTTACAATATCTTATGTTCATCCAAGCAGTTAATCCAATCAAACTCCAATTGACTTCAAAAAATAATAATAGTAATAAAATACAGTGCATTATTGTACGTGTTCGTATATTGTTTTATAAAATAAGTAAAGTGTTTAATATCCAATCAACTGAAATGCGCCATCTATTTATACTAAAGTATAACACAATTAATATATAAAAGGTAAAAATAATGTCTATTAATATTGAAAATATTCTCTTCCTTATTATGAATGAGTTTGAATTTTAAAGAATTTGATTTTTTTTTAAACTCTCATAAGCTCTTCTAAATACTAAGTGAGAAATTATTTTTAAAATAATTCTGATTTTTTATATGAAAGATTTCGGATCAATCCTAGAGAATGGGATTAATCCGAAATCTTTATTATTATAAATTTATTATTTAAAATATTTAATTCAATATTTCCATTTTTAATCTGAAAAATTGAACTGCTAGATAGATCTAATAATTTTAATATAAATGTAAATATAAAGTGCGCTTTTAACGATACTTTACTATTTAGCATTTCAAATTTTGTTTTCTGATCCGCAATTGTTCCAGACAAGGATTAGGTAAAATGGATACGAATCTTCGCAGATTTTTAAAACTCCGTTTCCTGCAAAGTACCCCGGGCGCCAGTTATGCTCGCTACACCGTTGTTCTCAATATTTTTCCCCCCCGGGCCGCATACATTTGTTGGCTAATTAAGCGGGCCGCAACATGCTATATCAGCAGTCGGTAACCGGTGTCACGTGAAAAAAAGTCTCACTTCTAAAAAATCGCCTACAAAAACGCGACTTCTCAATTCGTGAATGCCATAGGTGTGTATAAATGAAACTTATCCTATCTGGTTTTGACATCCTTTCTGAAGGCAAAAAGTATAATTGTTTTAGCCTAATATTTATATTTTTTGCATATTTGATTTCCTAGTAAAACATCATAAAAATTTTTTTATTAAATTTTTTTTAGAATATATGAGAAAATTTTAATTGTAACGACCACATTGCGTAATATATATATTAATGTTTAAATGTTAATATGTTCGATTTTAAAATCTTAAAATGCTGTAACTAAACTGCTGTTGACGTGAATATGTTCTAATGTAATATTCGAATTGTGTTCTAAATGGTGTTTAATTCCAGTTCTGTATTAACGTTCGATTTTCTATGATACGTTTGTAATCTTCGCTAAATGCTGATATATACTTTTCTTTCTTTCATCTTCTATATTATGCATCAGAATTTTATATACCCCAGATTTACAATCATTGCAATATTTTTGTTTTTCATTCCTGATCAGGAATGCCACTGCGCAAAACTTTAAAGAAAGGATAGCAGAGCACAAGGATAACATCTCTAATGTAACTTAGCTACTGCTCTAGCGCAAAGAGCTTACCAAAGGATATTGATGTTTTACGGGACAAAGCAAAAGTTATTAAAAATGTTTATAAAAAGAAAGACTTAGCAATAAAAGAAAAAATTGAAATACTGAAAGTTGTGTATGAAAGAGAACGTAATTAATGTTAAAAAAGCAGATGAAGTCAGCAATGCCTGGAAAAATGCAGTGAAAAATCATCGTTCTTAAGCTGCAAGACTGTTGTTATATTTATCTTAAATTATTATTATATATATTTTTCCAACCTTATTAATAGGTGGTATTATAATATATTGATGATAAATTGTAAAAATATTAATTCATGTTAAACTTATTAGATTTTTGTAACTTGTTAATAATATATTCTTTTTGACGTTTAAATTTTTATAGTTCGAATTGTATTCCGCACGATCTGTTCCATGTAACTGATGATGGTATTTAAGATACTGAAAACTTTTTAGTTTATTAATACTAATAAAATGTTTGTTTATTTCTGACTGCTAAAATGCTTTTATTCGTTGAATTCATTTAAGCAGTAATTTTAGTATTAAAATAAAAATTTTTTTTAGGTTGCACTGGCAAGTTTCACAATGTTTATTTTTATAAGCTCTGACAATGTTTTGGATGCAAATCGTGCTTTTGTTTCGCTGTCTTTATTCAATATACTTCGTGTTCCTCTAGCATTTCTTCCCATGCTAATAACATTTACAGCTATGGTATATATATTTAATTCATTTTATTTTATAAGTATTGATGATGATAAATTTTATCTTATTCTAATAACATATATATATTTTTTAATATGTTTCAGTTCTTTGTATCTTTAAGAAGAATCAATCTTTTTCTTCAATGTAAAGAGCTGGATCTTGATGCAATTACTTATGATGACAATGAAGGTTTACCTTAATTTTAATGTAACCATAAGAATAATTACAAATTTATTTGTTAACAAATATAATTTTTATATAGATAATGCAGTTATAATAGAAGATGCATCATTTAGTTGGGGAGATTCTTTTCCAATCTTGAAAGATATTTCTATATGTATCAAACCTGGTTCACTTGTGGCAATTGTTGGACAAGTTGGAACTGGAAAATCATCTTTTTTATCAGCCTTGCTTGGAGAAATGGAAAAGTTGAAAGGAAGAGTTAATATTAAAGTAATTTAACTATTGAAAATGCATATAATAACATAGAATATAGACTACCACTTGCTATCATATAAACAGGAACTATATAAGCACTATTAGATCTAAGAAATAGCAGTTTTTAGAAGATTTTGCTTAAATGAACTAAATTTGAAAGATAAAACATACCAAAAATGGTGCACTGGTAAAGAAAAACATTAAAAATGATGATAAATATGACTGTGTTTTAAGAGAATTAACTTCTTTACTTCGAATATCTGTAATAGTGTCTTGAAATGACTTTTCCCAAGCATAAAGTTTTAATACTTTTATTCCACTTAATATTTCATTCATCAGATTTATACGTTTATCTTTTTCTTTCATCAAACGTACCTGAAAAATATTTTAAATAAAAGATTAATTTTCAATATTTTATTCATTACAACAAATATCAAAATATTAAACAATATATAATTTAAATATATTTAATGATATAATGATGATGATAATATAAATTAAAAAGAATACATATTTAAATAATTCTTTACAAAAAGCAATGTAATATTTAATTTGAAATATATCATTTTGAGAAAGTTGATATGAGTCAACAGAAGACTAAATTCTTGATAATTGCTTTGAAAATAATGTAATTATTATTGCATTAACTTCCTGATTAAGAGTTTTTTATTTATATATCATAGAACAATGCTAGCCAGCTTTTATGTTTTCAAGAAGGAAATGAAAATGCTATAAAATGAGAAAAAAAATAAATTAAGAGAAAACAAATTATATGAAATACAGCATTACTCTGATTTTGATAATATATTGATAGCCTCGTAAAATATTTTTAGAAACTGTTAAAAATTTTAAAAAACAAAAATGTGTTCTAAAGAATTTAGAACTAATTGTGTTCTCTTCTAAAATATTTGTATGGAAAGAGTTTATGTACTGATGAGGGCCTCAAAGTAAGGCCAAAAACGTTTTAATAATAAAAATCATTTCCTGTTACAAGAGATGAATAATTGTTAAGAAAGATAATTCAAGTTCTTTAGTAAGAGATGTTCATTTTTTTATGAATTCATTCATTAGTTCAAAATAAAAACTTTCATTTCAAATGATTTTTTTCTATCTTTTCTACTATTTTTAAATGGATAATATGATGTAATTTAAACAATTTCAAAAATTTCAGCTAAACAACAAAATTAGTTAACAAAATATGTGATCAAAAATCAAATACAGTAATACCCCGACTTACGCGAACTTGGAGTTATGCGGTTCTAGATTTTTTCGTTTAGCAACACTGCTACCCGCTATCTTGTGTGTGTAGAAACTGAGTTCAGTACTGAACAGGCTTTAAGCCTAAATGCAGTATGTGGCATGATGTTGGTAAGGATAGATAATGAGCTTTTGATTACAATGACACAGAATATGGTTTAGGTAACCAATAGCTTCCTTTAATAGAGAGAGATTTTGTACACGGTAAAGTAATCTGACAATCAATTCAGAGATGATTATAAATACCTGATGCAGCAAAAAAAACAATTATATTCAGTCCTTTCAATGAACAAAATGAACACTGTTGAATGTGACTTCTCTTCAGTCAGAGATTCCTGATATGGGGATATGGGGAGGAGCGCAAGACAGGTTGCTTTGATTTCTTTCTTGGTAATTATTGAAGAGAACTGTTAATACTGTCCGAGTGCTGCTTTTGTCTTGTTCAGTCTTTTTTGCGATTCTTGGGCATGGTGAATTGTCTTAGGGTTCAGGAGCGACTCTCGGACACGGCAAACTGTCTCAAGGTTCCAAAGCAACTCTTGGACATATCCTTTCCATATTGAATCGTATTTTTATATTGAATTAATACATATTTTGTATTAATATGTATAAAGAACTGCAATTTTATTAAATATTTTTCTTCTAAACTAGTGTTTTTGTTAGTCCTTGGTCCTCATTAAACAAAATTTATATATATAAGACTGCTCTACTGCTTAAACTTAAAGATTTCAATTAAAGAAATTCCAGCACTATTAGCAGCTAAGCAAAATCAAAACATTTTTTTATTTAAGAAAAATAGCACAAATATTTTTGGCAGTTACACCATCAGCAGGTACAATGTTCTATTTGAATATAATTCGAAACAGAAGGAATATTGTGTTACTATGGCAATCGTTTCTTATTACAAAAGATTAAAAATTAAAATATACAGGTTTTTCTTAAAAATTTCAGAAATAGGGTTTAACAAGAAGAAATGATATTAATTTAGTATAAATATGCATACATCTATAGTATCTTTATGTTCTTTTTAAGTTTACATGCATATTTATACTAAATTAATATCATTTCTTCTTGTTAAACCCTATTTCTGAAATTTTTAAGAAAAACCTGTATATTTTAATTTTTTAATTTTTAATCTTTTGTATTAAGAAATGGTTGCCATAGTAACACAATATTCCTTCTGTTTCGAATTATATTCGAATAGAACATTGTACCTGATGATGGTGTAACTGCCAAAAATGTTGTGTTATTTTTCTTAAATAAAAAAATGTTTTGATTTTGCTTAGCTACTAATAATGCTGGAATTTCTTTAATTGAAACAAAATTTATATGTATTTATATGCAAAGTTGTACCCCGACTTATGCGAATTCAACTTATGCAATTTTTGTCGGACCCACTTATCGTGTAACTTCGGGGTATTACTGTATTAAGAGTTCAAAATAATAATGTTGTCCAAACATTTTTGTTTTTGATTTCAATTCAGTTCAAATATTATTTTGTTTTTGACTTTGTGTTTTTGGCTATGTATGTGTTATACAATACTCTGGTTGTGTTATACAATATAGTATATACAGAAAGTTTCGTATTTCTGACTCCAATGCAAAAGTAGATTAAGAGCAGATTTTAAATTAAGAATAAAACTTATAAATTAATTATATTCATAACTTGAGGAATACTTGTACTATTAACTATTAGTTTTGATTGTTATTTCTTTTAGAAATTCCAAAAATATCCTTATTTCTAAATAAGGAAAGAATTTTTAATGATTAAGGCTAATATTTTAATTATGTAATTATAATTTAAAAAAAATAAAAAAAATCTAATATTCTTTCCTTATAAAAATTGTAATTTTTGAATTATCAGTTTGGATATATTGTATATCATAATCACTTCAGATCATCAGATATATTTTGAATTGATGATAATGTACACTAAAAGCAGTTTTCACTTTTGTTAAGTATTTTGATTTAGTAACTTATATTTATTTTATTATATTGTATTTTTTTATAGTATTTATATCCAATGTATGGAAAAATTTTTTATAAAAATAGAAATAAGAAATTTTCTATTCCAAATATCAATATATTATTACAGTAAGATTCCGCTTAATGCTGGCCCATTTAATGCTGTTTCGATATAACGCGATTTTTTTCGAATTCTATATTTTTATTGATTCACTTTGGCATGGTTTTTCAAAACCGTTATACTCACATAATCTGAAATGGCATGAATTTGTTGCATCGATACTCCTATGCCATCTCACAGTGCATTTGACAATTTTGCTGTTTTTCCCCACACAAAATTCGATAAATTAGTTTTATTTAAAAATATATAAATTTCTTATTTATCAGAGAAGCAAAGCAACCACATCCACTCTTGATGATTGACGCAGAAGTCTGCATTCTAGATTATAGCGGGAAATATCCAATGGTTTTCGAAATCAGCTGAGTGTTTGTTTATATTAGTTATATTTTAAATATTACACAAATATTTAAATAATAAAGTAATTTTTGTGTTGTTTGCAGTCAAAACAAGTAATTTGTAGACCAGGGGTGAATAATTATTGTCAAACAGGGTCCATCCAAGGTCAACTTCATGATCTTAGGAGTTACATTATGGTAACTAAGGGGAAAGCCATGACAACCTATCCCCTTTGTTTGAAAATGCTGTTTTTATTATTATTTAATTATTTTTTGAAAAATTAATGACTTAGAATGACTAAATACAGAGAAATAATTTACCATCTGCCATTTTTAAAAGGCACTGAGACAAATCTGAGTAAAAAACGTATGAAAAGCGATAATTTATCAAAAATCAGTGCTAAATCTGGCCCATAGATGGCAGGATGATAGCTAAGTATACAAATTATAGCAATATTTATTAAAAAAAAAAAAGAAATTTTCAACAAAGTCGACATTCTCATACATAAATAATACTTCTTATAAAATATAAAGTATTTATCACACATTATTTTAAGAAATTAGGAAGAAAAATGGCTAATAAACAATTATTTTAAACATTTGTGTAGTAGAATACCATATTTCATCTGCGAGAGGGATAATACGATTGTTTGTTTATAGGAGGTATCAGATTACACTCAGTGGTATCAAATTACAGTATAAATTGTCTTCGTTAGTTGGAAAAATTTTATAGAATTATGAAGTATTGGTATCATTAGATTGTCAGAATATCATCAAGAATGCAAATATATAAACATTTTTTTTATCTGATGCCGAAATCATGAATAATTTGAAAAATTAATTATTTACATTTGCTGATTAGGCGGCCAATTCTTTTCGTATTTTTTTTCTTTTTTTCTTTTTTTCTTTTGGTCCTTAATCCAAAATTAAACGAATTTTTTTTTCTCTTATTCTTTTGATTTTTCATCCAAAACTAAAAAAGGGCATTTTTTTTCTCTTATTCTTTTGATTCTTCAAGATCGGAAGAGCGTCGTGTAGGGAAAGAGTTTTTTCTTTTTTTCTTTTGGTCCTTAACCTTTAACGCTCTAAAAGTAAAAAAATTAACGTTCTTTAACGATCCAAATTATATGAAATATGATATTTAATATTCGATATTTTGCCATAACTTTTTTATTTTTAAAGTTTTTG
>AYEL01090402.1:0-68457 GCA_000484575.1 Olivierus martensii
ATTGGGTTCGAATTAAAGGGTTAATTAAAAATTTATTAAAATATCGACGGAAAATCAAATTTTTGAATAATACGATAGAAATATGGAAAATATGATAGAATTTGAGATTTTAACCTTTTTTTCTCGATTTAAGCAAAAATAATGAAGTTTTTGGGTCTTAAACTTTGTCTAGCATAGCTAGGCGTTGGAACGTTAGGCGGAGCAGGCGTGTCTAGCATAGCTAGGCGGTGGAGCGCTAAAGGTTAATCCAAAATTAAAAAATGATATCAGGACACAGTATACGGACAACAAAATCCAATTTTTTCTTGCTGAGAAATTAAAAAGAAAAAAGTTATAGCAAAATATTGAATATCAAATATTAAATTTCATTTTGTTTGGATAATAAAAGGACGTCTCTCTATAAAAAAAAAAAGGAGCTGTAAAGGTTAATGTTGAAAAAATAATAATTTGCAAAAATACATAAAAATTATATAAACAAATTTGGCTTTCGTGATTTGTTTCTTCTTTAATTATTATACTTAATCCAAATTTTTCTTTCCGATATACTAAAAAGAAAAAGTTATATTGAAAAATTGAAAATCTTTTTAATTGCATTGACATGAAATATGATCCATATGAATTAGAGGAGCACAAAGTGTTAAATGCTTACTAATATAATATAACTTACTAACTAAAGTTTATGTTGCATATTAAAGTTTGCAACATAAACTTACTAATATAAACATTTGCAAAAATCAAAAAATATATATTCATATGCTTATTTCAAAATAAAAAAATGTGTACACAATAGGTCTTTATTTTAATGTTTTCTCAGTTGACATCATTTTATTATTACATCACCAACCAAAACTAAATTAATTAAAAAATAATTTTAATTAAAACTACATCATAATTAAATTTTAATTATATAAATTGTTATTTGCAGGATGTATGCTTTGAATACAAAAATTTAGTCTTCAGTCATATTTTTAAAGTTAAAATAATTTATTTTGTATTAATCTAGGATAGGTATTAATAAAATTTTTTTTTTTCCACAGGAGGAGCTAACTAATGAAAGTAAAAGTAAAGGTAAAATAATTAAAGTCAAAATGTGGTTATTTTAATATCATTCCTAAGAATTAAATATGCTTAATGATTGAAATATTTTGATGTTCCTTAAAATCAAAATATCTGATTTTTCATAAGAAAATCAAAATATCAATACAAGTGAAATTATATCAAAATTAAATAAATTGCAATCTTAAGATTATATTTATACTGATTTGTTAATAGATATTTGTGAGGCTAGAATTTATTGACAAACCATCCTATCTAGTATTACATAATTTGATCTTTATAAAGAAGCTAATTAATTTTGCTTCAAATATAATAGAAAAGTTGTGTTTATTTGAATTGTGGAAAATTTAAACACAGTAAAAGCTTTATTATCTGGCATCATGTTGGATCTACTTAACAACAAAATATCATTCTGTAAATGATATGCTTATGCAATATAGAAGATTTTAAAATGTGATAGAGATTGGACATATTCTTGCAGTGGGCCATAGAATTTTGAATACAAAGTTATTTTGAAGAGAATTTGAAACATCATGTTTGGTGGATCTTTGTCTTCAGAAGTGTGATGCAGAATATATGCAATTACATAATTTACCAAGATAAAAAAAGTAAGAGCATTTTGAGATAAGATGGATGGAATTATATGCTGATTTTTTTGGAATATGCATATAGAGATGCTATTTAAGAATTTCTGGATAAGAATAATGTTAGATAATGAAACTTTTACTGTAATCCAACAATGGATTCTTTGAATATAATTAATTCTTATGCTGGGATTTTTATTTCAAATATTATATTTTCTAAGTTTCCATAATGGATCCAGTTTGGTAAATAGAATATTTGATTTTGAGGAATAATTTCATCTTTTCCATTATTTAATATAAAAAATCATTTCACTTGTATTGTTTTTTGGAAGGAACATTGTGCTGTTTTTACTATAGTTTTTGAAAAAAATATGGTAAGATAATCTAATTAGATATGCACAGATTTCCTTTTGATGATTGAATTTGTAAGTCATTTGCACTATTGTCAATAATTTTGACTTCTGTTAAAGACTAGTAATATAATTTAAATAAAATTGATTTCATGTTCAGTATTCTTTTATCAATTAGAAACTTTTATGCAAGATAACATATTAAAATCATCCAATTATTGAAGAGAAATATTACTAGATTTGTTACAAAATAATTTCCAGTTGGCTTAGTTTCATTTTGGAATAAAATATTTTTGATCTTTAGTTGCTGATATTAAAATTTAAATCACAAGTGCTTGCATGGAATTTATTGTCTATAAAAATTTAATATTTTCCATATATTGTTCCGAATATCTTTAATTTAAATAATATGATACATTTATATTTTTTTATAAATCTTAAATACTGCTATTTTCTGTTTTTATCAATTACTTGTTGAAAATATTTATTATAGAATTTTATATATAAGACATATTTTTGTTATTAGAGCAGGAATTAATCTATTAATCACAATTTTCATGAGCAGCAGTTCAAATTTAATTATAAAAAAATTTTATCTAAAATAATTAAAATCAATTGGCTTTTCGTATTATAACTCATATTTTCATTGTTTAAATAAAAATTGATTTTATACGAACACCTTCAAAAATTGGTTTGATTGTACAATTATAGTATATAAACTTTAACTTTTGTGTCAAAAAAAATAGCAATTTTTATTAAAATACTATTTAATAATATAGATTCCTTTCTATAGTGTTTCTTGTTAAATATACAATACCTAACAGATTCATGCAAGCACTTAGATTAGTTGTTCTGAGTATTTCATCTTTAAATATGAAATAAAATATAACTTTATTTACTAATTAAAAAAGATATATATAAAACCCAAAGCATATGAGTAATTTAAAAAAAAAAAAATTTATTATATTTCTTTTGTTTGTTTCTGCAGGTTCAGTAATGTTACATTTATTTATAATTTACGGGAGAGTATCAAATATTCAAACTACTGCCTAAAAATGAAATTACAGTATCTATTTTTAGTGTACTGATTGCTGTGCTGAAGTATTATTCCTGCTTGTTAATCATTTGTTTTTGATTATTTGAAGATATATGCAGTATAGTATAGAATTACTCTGTCTGTTATAGAAGATTTGAAAAATCAGATGCTGACATTAGTTATTTTGTGGAACATTTGGTTATTAGATGCAGACCATTTCCTAAATTAATTTTTTATAAAAGTTCATACTTGAAAATATAGTGTGATCATCTTGTATACAATAATTTAATTGTAGGTCTAATTACCTTTTTTTTAATAAAACTATGAATTTTCATATATGTTTATCTGAACTATTTAATTAACTGAACAACCTTGTCCCAATTAGTTTCATTAATCATGTCTTCTGTATTCACAATAGAAAATTACAGCAATACACATTAGTTATGAATATCCAAATTAAACTTTACATAAATGAATATGCCATTTTTATTTTCAAATTTTTGAAAAATTCAAAAATTGTATCAATATTTTAAATATTACAGTAGTGAAATAATACAGCAACAAAATACATCTTAAATCTAATGTAACAGTTATGTTAGCATAGTATTTCAAGATGGCAACTTTTTATGATAAATCCTTGTCTTATACAATTGAAGATTTATTTCAGAAACTCAAAAATGTAAGATGCCAGCACTTGTCTGATAATTTGCATTATACAGGAATACCACGATTATCGCTGTTTCGATTATTGCGATTCTTGATTTATCGCGGTTTATAATTTGATACCAAAATTCAATTATTGCGCTCAAAATTTGAATTATCGCGGCTTCGAGATATAGCTCACTATAGAAGCAACCAGAATTACATTTGTTCTCCAGGTAACTCTCTTTAGCACTTCGTTTTTATCCGACGGCGCTTGCTCACCACTCATCAGTAACTGTCTGCCTTTACCTGAAGTACACGTGGACACGGCTGGCTTAACCCGGCAAGCAGATGATGCACAGCATCGAGGTGCCAAAATTATCATTTTCTCAATATTGTTACTCAGCAATACTGTACATTGCTGAGTAGATATTACAAGAAAGCTGCATCAGGTGCCGGGACCTCTAGAGTCGGCACTGCATGTGAATATTTATTTCTTTTCTTATTTACCCCTACAATGAATTCTAAAAGAAGCAAGGATGATATCAAGTCAACAGCTATCAAGAAGAAACGTAGAGTGATCAGCTTAGAAGATTGGCACGTTTAACACATTTTTTGTACCTCGTATATAAAATTTAATTAATAGATTTGAAAAATCCTTGGCAGTGATCACCCATTTTACATGCATTATTTATCCCGATTATCGCGGATTCGATTATTGCGGTATTTTTCGTGGCAACATTAACCGCGATAATCGAGGTATTCCTGTATTATAGATTTTAGAAAATTGAAAATCATTTCAAGTCATTATTATTGATAGACTAAAAAAAATATTTACATATTTTGGGGCATTATATCAAAAATACTATTCAAGATGAATGAAATCAATAAACATTGTTGAGATTCTCAAGTGAATCAAACATTTTGAAAATGATTGATATTGCATCATATCTAACTGGATATTGTCTATCAAAATGATTTATTTCCATGATTATTGATTATCTTCCAAGAAAATATTACCCAATTTGAATAAAATTAAAATATAATATTGGAATCTGCTAGAGCAGCTTTATATCTAAGGATCACTTTTCCAACTACATATAATTTGCAGACTACCAGCTTATATTGTATGTAATATTGCAATGCCATAAATACTTAATTGTTTTTCAAAATACATATTAGGCTTTCTTGTAGTAATGCCTTTATTGTACATCTTTTTTACATCACATCTTTTTTACACTGCAATGTAAAAAAGATGTACAATAAAGGCACTACTACAAGAAAGCCTAATATGTATTTTGAATCTTGTGATATACATCTCCTTAATCTAATGTTAATTGTTTTTATTCAATAGAGCAACAGGGCTTTTTCAGTAACAGAAATTGTTAATTAGTAGCCAGATGACAAGGAAATTGTAATGTAATAATAATGAAAAATAATTAGAATACAGTTTTCACATGACATGTCAGCATTAATGATGGAGGATAAATAACTGACATGGAAACAAGTTAAAACAGGAACTTAAACAAATACAAATAATTGCTCATTCATTTTAACAAAGAATTGCATATATTAAGATTAATGTTTGAATCAAAGTATATATTAAGATGTATACACATACAGCAAAGGGTAGGAAATGAATTTGGTTGAATTTGTTTGGCATTTGGTGTAAAATTTGCCTTGCCATCCACATCTAATGAATATAATGCATATATAGACATTCAAAGATATTTTTTTCAAGTTTACTGGTGTTGTGAGGACATCTGATTACTTTAAATAATTTGGTTCAGAAAATAAGTACCTGGTACAGTAAAGATTATTTTCCTGAAAGTATGCTATCAGATGAAGATTTAATATGGCAATTGCATCATTCATTATTATCAATGAGGAAACTGTGCAACTTCCACCATCACCAAGAAGAAAACAAAGTTGGTGAGTGACAAATCATATTAATAAACTAGCTAGCAAATTCCACATACTGTATACACTATCAATAGTCAATTGATCAAATGCTTCTAAACTTTCATTAGTGTTGCCTAGTGAGCAAACCTTTGTGAAGACAAATGAATGCATTGGGTGGCATTCAAAAGAAATCACAACAAGCACTTGAAGCAGGATAAAAAACTAATTTATTATTAGATATATATAATATGCACTACATATACTAATAATACAATCTCTTTCCGGATTATTTAAAATATTTAGGTGTGCCGCCAAATTTTAAAATATTAAAAAGTGTTCCTCAACAGAAAAAAGGTTGACTATTCAACCTATTTTTTCATTCAACTATGAACCGCTAGACTCTAGCGGTTCATAGTTGAATGAAAAAAGAATGCGCATGATCTTTGTCTACTCTTCTTTGCAGTACCGACTCTAGAGCTTTTAGGCCCCAAGCAAAAATTTTTGTGCACCTCTCAAGTCGTCAGTTTTGAAAAATAAATAAATTCATGAAAATAATTGTCTTGCTACAATAATAAAACACAAAATGCGCCAGCATCCTTCGGCGCCTTGAGCGGGCGCTCCACCCGATCGTATGTTGAGCTGGCTCTGTTTGAAACAACGTTCGTTTGAGATCATTGGATCACGATTGAGATATGGTAGCTACCTTGGATGGCCTGGCCTTTTTTTTGCATATTTTACGCCTCTTTCCAATCAGGGAGATTACTAAGAGGCGGGGCCAGTTCCAACCACACCCGTGGAGGGGGCCGGATGGTGGAGGACGGGAATCTCCGGGCCGAGCCCAGCGTCCCGAAAAAACTTTTCAGGAGTTACTAGACCCGGGACGCGAACTAGGGTCCTCTTGCGTGGCACGCCGATAGCGTTACCACTCGGCCATCCGGCCGCCTATCTTGGATCGCTATCACGTATCGGCAGAGGCAGGCTTTAACGATATTATGATAAAAATTTAACGAAGAAAAAAATAAATTATATTAGTTTAATGAATTTGAAGAGAAAAATGTTTGAAGAATATTTTAAATTTATACACAAGATCAGAAATAATGATCTTGAAATTCATTTCCAATATTTCAGATTTAAGATTTTATTATAAGAAATTGTAATATGATTTTAAATAATCTCGGTTGAAATATTAATATTTATTATTATTAATTTAAGGATGTGTATTAAATTCGCTAATATACGCGTTTACTTATGGCATACTAACAAAGGAAAAATAGAAGTTCTGTTGACTTTTCCGATTGAGATAGAAGAAACGGAAATACGTCAAAAAAGGAATGAGTGAACCACTGTGCAGAAGACAAACCTGTCGTCTTTACGGAATGATATTTTAAAAAAATTTATGAAATAAATTTTGTATTAGCTTCCTCCTTATGTTGTATTTAATCGATTTAGATGTGCAATATTCATGAAATTATCTTTAATAATTCACGATGAATGATATTCGATCGGGTTATACCTATACTCCGTCTCACTCTCAACTGATAGTGACGTTACGCGATCTTTGGTTGTAACTATTATTAGTATATGTAGTATTGTATTATTAGTATATTGTATTATTAGTATTGTATTATTAGTATATTGTATTATTAGTATATGTAGTGCATATTATATATATCTAATAATAATTAGTTTTTATCCTGGTTCAAGTACTTGTGATTTCTTTTGTCAGTAGAAGCAGCGGAACTCAGTTGTTTATACTTGTTGTGATTTCTTATAGTTGTAAGTCTTTTACTAATTTAAAATAAGGTTTATAATAAAATTTATTTATTCAGTGTGAATATAGTAAATTTATTGTGTCAGTAGAGCAGCAGAACTCAGTTGTTTATAGTCATGGGTGGCATTCTTTACTACATCTATATTAAGTAAACAAATTTCATTCTCTATCTTTTGTTTACCTTCATTTGCTTTATGTGCATGTGCCTTTATATGATGATAAGAATGTAGAGAAGATCAGAGCAAAATCAAAGCATTTAATACCAAATCAAAAACATACTCATAGGCCACCTAATAATGTGCCATGTCCCAAAGATTGAGAATTGCTGTGTATACTAAAAACACTAACTATTATATCTCAAAAGCATCCAATCCAAGATGATACAAATATAATCTTTAGAGCTTTATTCATTTAGACCAGTGGTTCCTAAAATTTTTTTCCCTGGGACATATTTTTTCTGAATAAAAATTTGCTTATGCTACATCAAATTTTTTATTGATAAAAATGCTAATAATAAATCTGCAGAAAATTACAGAAAACTTACAGAAAATTCTACAGGTTTGTATACATATATTTACCATATTATATCACATATAACAAAATAAAGTAAATAAGAAAATGATTTTCATATATATTTTTAGCATATGAATTTTTTAGAATGCTTTCAAATACTCGTTTGTCTTTGAATTTTCTCATCATATTTGTCATCTTTTCATGTCATACCAGTGTGGCACACTGCACAATTTGGGAACCATTTACAACACATTTTGCCATTATTCTGTAGTAGCATGATTCCACGCTCATAGAATTTCTGATCTTTGATTGCATAAAACTGAAACAAGTGATTTTTGACATCCTTATTTAAACTAAATGTTTTGCCATCTAAAGAGTTCTGTAAAAACCGGAATAAGCAATAATTGGAGGGTGCCAGATCTGACATGGTGGGTGTGGTAGCACTTCCCATCCAAGCTGTAATTGCTTCTGGTGAGTCATCAAACTTATATGAAGTTTGGCATTGTCATGGTGAAACACTACACCTTTTCTGTTAATCAATTCTGGCCTCTTCTGTTTGATGGAATCACTCAATTTGTCCAATTGGTGGCAGGACACTTTTGAATTAATTGTGGAATTATCTGGTAGAAGCTCAAAAAAAAAAGAAAGAAAGAAAGACAAGACAGCATCACTTTTTTGATGAATATCGACTTTCGGAATGCTTTGAGCCAGCTCATCTCTTCTGCTCCATGATTGCTTGCATTCAACATTGTTGTAAACAATCCATTTTTCAGGGAAAATAAATCAAGCACTATATAGCAGAAATACGTTTATTTATTTATAATTCAAAATGTTTTCGACCATGTTTTGGTCATTATCAGTGAAAATTATTAAAACGAACTTACATAGAATAATAGAATGATTTTAGAATGGAATATCGCATATACATTTAAAATTAAAAAGATTCGATAATACATGATAATAGGAGTTGGTTATAAATAAATGTTTTCAACCAACTCTTATTACAGTGAAACCTGTCTAAGTTGAACACATTTGGTTCCTTCAAAATGTGTTCAAGTTAGAGAGGTGTCCAACAGATATTCATAATTCATAAAATCAAAATTTTTTCTAAACATACTAAACACTAAATTTTTTGTCAATGCAAATCTTTATTCAATTCCAAATTGGAAACATTTATTATTTTAAATGAAATTCAAAAATGTCAAATACAAACTACAGTCTATCAATGGTTTCAACATGAGAACTATTTATTTGAAAAGAAGTCTGTATGAAACCTTTTTTATATTTAATTTACACTTTATCCACACATTTTCAATTTTTTTTATTTTTATACCAAATAGAGTTTCAACAATCTGGTTCATTATTAGAAAATACATATTGTTCAAATTCTCTACATATTCCAAAACTGTTTTTAGTTTATTTGATTTTCTTTTACTGTTTTTTAAGATCTCTAACGAAAGCTTAATCACAGCAAAAGAAGAACAGAACACAATTCTCAAAGAGAAAATATAAAATATAATCCAAGGTCTATAAATACCAAAACTAGCTATTTATAGCCCAAATATTTTTAATTTTATTGCAATAAAATATTCTGACTATAATTTTGCTAGTTTTAGTTTGATTTTTCTAAATGCTCAGTGTTTGTATTTACAGTAATAAGTAAATTATGGATTTATAAATATATAAAATATAAACCAATGTCTATAAATACCAAACTAGCTAATTATAGCCTAAATATTTTTAATTTTATTGCAATAAAATATTCTGGCTATAATTTGGCTAGTTTTGGTTTGATTTTTCTCAATGCTCAGTGTTTGTATTTACAGTAATAAGTAAATTATGGATTTATAAGTCATCAGTAACTATCTCAAGGCATGATTAATCAATGTTATAAGTTTTTCTTTCACAAATTACTTTGGATAATCTTCTAAACCTAAATAAAATTTAAGATTTTATTTCGATCAATTATCAAAAAGTGTCCATCTTATTAGAAACAGTTGTTCAAGATACAAGATAGAGAGGTGTCCAGGATATAGAGGTTTGGACATATAGTAAAATATAGGCTTTTGTCCGGTTCCAGGAAAAGTCGTTCAACATAGAGAGGTGTCCAGCTTAACAGGTTTTACTGTAAGTAAACCTTTTAAAACATTGGATTAAAATATTATGGAAAGTAAGGAGCAAAATTATATAAAATGAAATTTTTTTAATACAATATCTGTAGATAAGGATAATTTTTCATCAAAATTTAAATTTTTCTATTTTTATATTAGCGAGTTTGCGCAAAGGTATTTTCCGTTATGGTTACAACGTTATACATGGTCGTCGTTCCACTCCTACCGATAACAATAGAAAAACTGTTAAGATTAGATTTTAATCACCAGGTGGTGTAAACCAGTGTCAACACACCAGTTGCACCGTTTCTGCTACAACAACCTCTAGCAGTGGTGAGTGTGGACATCGGTTTTGACATCGGTTTACACCGTTTTTCTAATGTCGCAGAAAAGTAGTCCCTGCTAGATGATAAGATTTTAAAAGTTAGAGAGAGTAACAAATCACTATCATCATCAAACAGAAACAACGACGTTAAACAGAAACAAGTTGATGTTGAGTTATTTCTGACGTCAAAAGAAACTAATTACTGATGACTTAATGTTGAGGTTTGGAACGCACCCTGTTTGTATTTACAGTAATAAGTAAACTATGGATTTATAATTCATCAGTAACAATTTCAAGACATGACTAATCAACGTTATAAGTTTTTTTTTCACAAATTCCTTTGGATAATCTTCTCAACCTAAATAAAATTTAAGATTTTATTTCAATCAATGATCAAAAAGTGTACCCAAATAAAATTTAAGATTTTATTTCAACCAATAATCAAAAAGTGTCCATATCTTTATTAGAAACATTTGTTCAAGGTAAACAAGATAGAGAGGTGTCCAGGATATAGAGGTTTGGACATATAGTAAAAAATGGGCAATTTTTCGGGTTTCAGGAAAGTCGTAACATAGAGAGGTGTCCATCATATAGAGGTGTCCAACTTGACAGGTTTTAATGTATTATGTATTATCTAATCTTTTTAATTTTAAATGTATATGCAATATTCCATTCTATAATCATTCTATTATTCTATGTAAGTTCGTTTTAGTAATTTTCGCTGATGATGACCAAAACATGGTTGAAAATGTTTTCGAATTATAAATAAATAAACATATTTCTGCTACATAGTGCTTGATTTATTTTCTCCTATTTATATTGAAGATAGCAGTTATATATGTCTTATTTTAATCCATTTTTCATTATCAGTTATGATTTACATTAGAAAAGGATCATTTTCATCACATTTGAGCAGCAAATCACAGATGTCAATTACAATGGAGCAAATCTCTTTCTTTAAGAACATGGTGAACCAAAATATTGAGCTTTGAAACAAAACCAAGTCAATTCAAATGGTCGTGAATGGTAGAATTAAAAAAATTCAATCTTGTAGCAATTTCTTGTGTTGTTATTCAGCAGTTTGTTTCAACCAATACCTTTGTTTTGTCATTATCAGCTTCAACTGACTTTCCAGAACATAATGCATCTTTAATATAAAAATTGTCAGAATGAAATTTTGCAAACCAGTTTTGGTACTGGCATTCTTTTAACACATCTTCTCCATACACTTCACATAACTTTTTTCTTGCTTGAACAGCATTCTTACCTTTTTGGTAATAAAAACAGCAAAAAATGTTGAAAATCTCCAATTTATTTTCCATTTTGATATGAAACAAAAAAAAAAAAAACAAATGCACAGAATAAAAAAAATTTTTTTTATAAATAAACCTTGAAATGTCAGCTGACAAAATATATAATGACAATAGGGTTTAGAATAAAGTTGGCTGGTTAAAAATACAACTAACAATACTCATAGAAAAAACAAAATTACTTTCCGAACAACCCAATATAAGATATTTCTGATTTAAACGATATTGACTTATAACCAAAACAATTTGAATTGAATCCTGTTGTTAATTAAGTACAATCTATATTTCATTTTTAAAAACTTACTAATTTGAAATAAATAATTGTTAAAGATCTCATTATTAGCATATAAAATTTATATTTTATTCATATAATAGGTACCAATAAGATTTTATGATTAAATATAAAATATTAAAGACAGTATTTAACATCTGTTTTGTATTGAATAATGATACAAAATTTCTCCAAAAATATAATAAATAGTAATTCATTAATTGAAGAAAATTAATGGAATGAAATCATCAATTATTAAATCTTTAGAATATTTCTATGTAAGTGCACTGTTTTTGATTTTTTTTATAAAATATCATTCTTCAATTAATAATTAAAGTCTTTTTCTTTTTTATTACATTTTGAACTCTAATAGTTAAAATTTCATCAAATTTTGACTAATTAGAGTTCAAAATGTGATATTAGAGTTGATTTTTGTTACTAATATAAAAAGAATAATTTAATTTTCTATAATTAAATAAAATAAATTATCGACTTACTCTAATATCAAAGGATTTACAAAAGTAAGAACACTTCCAAATAGTTTAAATATTGCTGTCAGAAGGAATTCCACCCAAAATGTTTTAATAATTGGATATATAATATTTATTTTATTAGTCACAATAAAATTTTGTTCATTTTCATTTAAACTGCTTTTTTGATAACTTGCATCTTTCCTAAAAAAAATAATATACATACACAAAATATTAATATTTAAATAAAAGTATAATTATAGGATTATAAGGAAAGTAACAGATATAGAATTATAGATATTTAAACCACAGATCAGCAGAGAAAATTATATTAAAATTGGAAGAAATTAATAGACAAATTTTTACCGCATATTTTCCATCAACATTGGAATCCAATATTCATCAAATTTTATAGAAATATCTCTTGTTCTATTTTCTGAACTTAGTGACCACATGTCATCTATTTCTAAAGGTCTCTTATAACCAAGATAAGCCATTCTAATTAAAAAAAATCTATAATTAAACAATATTTAAAAAACATTTATAATATAAAATTATATATAGTAATATAATTAAACAATATTTAAAAAACATTATAATATAAAATTATATATAGTAATAATTTTATAAATGTTTTTATACTGATTATTTATGCTGTTTGATTCAATTCTTCATTTACTAACATAACTTAGCGAAACAAAAATTTAAAGTCATATTTTTACATAAATAAATAAACTCAAATTACGTAAACCAATTCAGCCAAACTTCCCCTGGCGGACAAAGTCTATATTAAATTTTTCTACGTTATTTGAATCAAAGCTATGGTGCTACCATCTGTTGAGTTAGTAATTAATTAATTAAATTTTAGAATTTAAAAGTAAGGTGGCGCCATCTAGTAATTAATGATTATACTATAATTTTTAAATAAATTTTCCCGAAATAAAATTTTGCCACCGCATCGGACTTGAACCGGGATCTTTGGGAAAGCACCCCAATGCCTTAACCGATTAGACTACGGCGACTTATGGCAGAATTCCATTTCGGGTGCTTATATATTACTACAGAGACTATCATCAGATGAGGCCGAAACTAGTGCTCTCAGGTGAGCTATCTACATAGCCACGGGCCCTCTTGGCAAACCTGGGCAGACAGACTTGCCTCTCTAAATAAACCCGATGCATACCAAACAAATCCTTGATGCTTATAACAGAAATTTGATAATTTGAAATAAATTTTGATTAATGTTAATGCTATCTTAGAATAAACAAACTAATAGTTAAATTATGAATGGTGCTATCTATGATTTAATAATTGAAATAGAATTTCTAATTAATTTATCTGGAAGAAAAAATATGTCTTGGCCAAAATTCAAACCAAGGACTTTCAGGCTAACATCCTGGCATCCTAGACCACTGATAATGAACTGAATTTTTTGAGGCCATATATTTTGTTTATTTTGTTTATCATATTCTTACATTTTTCATCTTAATTACTATTGCATTTTTATAAAAAAAATATATGTTACTGTCAAAACCCAAAATTAGTTAAAATCCGATTTGCATAGTGAAACTAGTTGGAACAAAGCCTGTTCGTGAATTATAGTATTAATTAGTCAATACTAGAATTCACTATAATATTTTAGGGAAAACTGGAATTGACAGAAAAATTGCTTTGTTTGCAATTATTTATAGTTTTTACTAGTTAAAAGCAGTTAGTTAAAGGCCTTTGATTTGTTCAGTTTATGAAAAATCGAGCTTTTCGTTCTGGAATAGAACAGTCACCTCTCGAGCCATGTTTGGGATAGACCCAAGAGTAGGATTTGCGACTTCAACATTGCCATCAGATGTTCTCGAAACATTGAAGATGAGGTTGAACTACAGAGAGTCATCAAGGAGATGAATGCATGACCGACCGAAGAGACTGAGACTCCTGCTGAAGAACATGAGGCTGGTTCTAGTAGAGTTTACATCACATCAACCAAGAGAGAAACTCCGAAAATTTGTCTAAACAGGCAAAGAAAATGAAACGTATCTCCGATGCCACCCACCCCTCCAGTTGAAGTAGGAGATAATGTCATAATCCCAATCCTGGATATGGACAGAGCAAAGGCAGATTTTCGAAATATCATTGGAGTTGTGCTGGAAAAATGAAGATCTGCACAAGATCGGAACTAAGAATGGAAAAGTGGATAAATTATATTACATGTACGTTTTGTATCTTTTATGTATTAATTACTATTTAGAGAGTGATCAAGATATGATTATGAAAAAAAATATCTTTTGTCTGGAGAAATTCCTGATGTCTGAAGTAGTGTTGAACATTGATAGAAAAACATCAATGTTTAACATTACTAAAACCATCAAAAGGTAACACTGAAGTTAGAAAACATCGGTCCCAAAAACACTGATGTTTTCTAACATCAATGTTTTTTTTTTTTTGTGCATTCTCAGTAACAGCTGCATTGACATATTCTTCATCTATTTCCCAGTATTTTATTAACTGCTTTAGTTTATTAGCTAAATACTTGTTAGTAAACCGTTCTTTCAATATAAAAACATCCAATTCTACATTGCATAGTTTATTTTCCTCATCTACAAAGTGGACAGTCAAACTAATGTAACTCTCTTCAGGATGTCTGTCCATAAATCAGTTGATAAACATTATATGCCCCACAATATTTAGACATATAATAAGCAAAATTTCTGTTTGAGCTGTTATTTTACTATGGATACCATATTACTATATTTTTCAGAAATTAGTCTTTTAATAGTTGGTCAAGAAGGAATTTTGTACAAAGATGCTATTGTCTTTATGAAATGCTGAAAACCTTCATGATTCAAATACTCAATGGCTTATTATCTTCACACACCATATATGTAAGAGTTTGATTTACCTTATTTTCTGCAGATTCACCTGATTTCAACTCCTCAATGCTCCTAAACATCTCAGAAATTTCTTTGTTTTCCTGGGAGAGGTTGTGACGATGATGCTTCGTCAGTGTCTTGATAACATTTTTCTTCCTTCTGCAAGTCTTTCTGAACTCCAAGAAGTTGTGGATGTTTGCTTTCAAGATGACACCTTAAATTCGTGGTATTACCACTAATTTTCAGTTCTTTCAAATAATATATGCAAGTTGCAGAATTACTTTTATTTTTAGCAAAATGTTACCACAGAAAAGTTTTCAGAGGCATACTTACTGAGATACAAAGGCATAATACTTTGAAATGAAAAAAAAAAAATCGAAAATGTTTCGAATATTAATTAAATGACTATAATAATGTGTCTCAGGTGTCAAATATAAGCACTAAATCAATATTGCCAGATGGATTGTTCGATTTTCCTAATACAAAACTAAAAAATTAAATAAAATTATCACCAATTATAAAAAATTCCATTTATAAAAATATGTAATATTACTTAACCCAAATGTCAATTTTACTGCATAAACAGAAAAAACATCGAACATCAATACCAAAACATTGATGTTCATAAAACATCGATGTTCGATGTTCAACACTAGTCTGAAGAGGTACCAGATATAGATATTTCTTTGAGGACGGCAGCTAGGAAAGTGGTGATAGCACCACAAGAATTCACACATTGTGTTTGCAAGAAAGGCTGCATTTCGAAAAGATGCTTGTGCAAGAAGAGAATTCTCTGCAACTCTAAAATGTCATAACAGTTTTCCATGCAGAAACAAATAATGTACATCATAAATATATTTCTTCTGTAAATTTCAGTTACTATGTTCATAAATATATTTATTTTGTAATTTCTGTTACTGTTTTTTATTTTCTCCCTAACACATGATTGCACAATTAGGAAGATATCAGGCTCATCCTCATAAAAGAAATTTTAGGTAATACTAGTTTTTGCTAATCATATAGAGTTTTAACTAGAGAAGTTTTAGTGAAAACCAGAAGTTTCTAACAAATATAGTAATTCAGTACAGTATTAACTAGTTAATACTGGTATTTACAAACAGGCTTTGTTCCAATTAGTTTCAACTAGACAAATCAGGTTTTAAGTAATTTTTTATATTTTATTATAAATTTATATCTATAAATTCTTATTTATTTCTTTATTTTATACATTTTTAAATATTTCTTTCGATACAAACAGGTAATGCTACATTAAGCGGGCCTCAATATACTATATCAGCAGTCAGCAACAGGTAGGTATCACGTGAAAAAGTGACTTCTAAAAAAAAATCGCCTACAAAAAACTCTATTTCTCAATTCGTGAATGCCATAGAACAGTGTTTTTCAAACTGACCTATGACCTGTAAAATTTTATGAGTGCATCAGGAAGGACCACTTAGGAAAAGTCAATTTTTTTCTAATGAAGTGCTAAATAATTCTGATATTAAATTTTTTTAAATCTAGAAATTTAAAAAAAAAATTTAATATCAGAATTTTTATTTTTTGCACATGGGAGAAGAATTCTGCACTTTTGTTTTTTAAATTCATGACTGTGTGTTCCGGACCGCACGTAAAAGCTTAGTGGGTCGCAGGTTGAGAATGGTTGTCAAGAACGTCTGTCATACTGCGTTCTAATTTGTTTGTTTATAGTTAGTATTATATAAACAAGAGTAATCTTTAAATGCCTCAATAAAAAATTCAATATGGCTATTTGATCCAAGGACCTTCTTAATTTGAACTCTTTGCCATTTTGTATCAGATCAAGCATATAACCATAACATTGAAACCTAGAACAAGTTCTAGATTGTCAGCTTCGCATCAGTTATGCTGCGTTATGGATGATGTCGGAGTATAAACAGACGAACTGTTTCTAACCTCGACGATCATCTCTGCCACGTTGGACTGTAAACAAGCCTTAACACTCTCCAAGTTGTCCACGGACGATAATGGAAATAACGCTGCAGCAGTAGCTAGGAATTCAAATCTGGAAGATTCATAGGATAACTTATAAAGTCTAGTTTATGTATATTTAGTAGATATTAATATAATATTAATTGCATAGTTCTAATTTTAACGAAGTTATTAACGATTCAATTTAACATTGAAAATCCCATAGCTCCTGTAGCTTCTATCTACATGGCTCATGAATAAATTTAAGATTTTCGATTTCTCCCAAACTATCCATGGTATAGACTCCAAAATTGGTATATATAATGAGGACATGTGTCCAAAAGAACCAATAAAAAATACCAACTAAAAAATATTACTGCAATTTTATTATTTATACTGACCAAAAGTGTGTAAATTATACTGACCAAAAAACAAAATTATACTGACCAAATGTAATTTGATACTGACATTTAATTATTTATACTGACCATTTATTTTACAAAATACTGACCAAAAATGTTAATAAAAAAATGACCAAATAAATAAAAGTGCATAATAATAATATAAGTTTAGATAGGCAGATGACTGGTTTGTCCTCTAGAGTTTATGAAAATGATGATAGAATACTTTGGATAAGACAATAGAGTTGAAGCCTGTTAAAGCCAATGCCTGTAAAAATATGATGGAAACAGTAGAAATAGAGAAAAGAAGATTTACATATGTAATTAATGACAATACCCCTGAGGAGCTTCCATCGTCCTAATGCTGATGTGTGAAAAATATCTAGGATGTTACATATGATGTATAAAATAACCTGACTAATTGATAATTAAGATCATTCTCAATGCATAATTTTAATTTTCTGATTATGTTTTATAACACATTGTTTCAAATATCAATTTTTACTATATATATATTGATGATAGCCTCAAGTAAAACTGAAAATATTTGAGATATAAAAGAAATGTGTTTTTCTCTGCTTTCAGAGCTTATACCATGATTATTTATAGCAAGAAGTCTAATATGAATTTAAAGATTTTGTTTCAAATTTATAATTCATTATTGAAAATAAGAATTTAAATTATTAACATCATCATTGTTTTTAATTAGGAAGAAACTTAATTTAATTATCCCTGATTATTTACAAAAATATCTTCAGCTTATTCATCCCTCTTATATCTATTTTATATTTAAACTATCCTGAATATACAATTTCTTAATGGAATTCAACAAATTAACTCTCTTTGTTTCCATGGTATTAATGTCACTTTTTAATACTCTTTTACTGTATCAACATAGCCCATTTTATGTTCTTAATTTATTCTTTTGCTAATTTAAAGTTATATTCATAATGAAGGACAGTAATCCCTGATTTAATATGTTTCAACTTATGCAGTTTCAGAGATATGTGGATGCGTCTTTTAATTTGTGTTAAATTTCCATAAAATACTAATGAAAAATTCAATAAACAATTTACATTTTTGTAAAAATTTCACTTATGGACTTAAATTTTCTTATCTATGGTTAAAGTAGACTCATATATTTCATTTTGCTATTTTTTTTGCAAATGCATCAGTTTGTGTATATGGAATTTAAGCATTGTTCCATTTATGCACTTTTCGATTTACATGGATTTTCATTTGGACAACAATGTAAATCAAGGACCTACTGTTTTATTTTGAAGACACATTCCAAGAATTAAGATATTTTGAGTGTAATTTAATGAAAATCAGAAATGCATATTTAAATAAGAGAGCCTAATTACTTTGCCAAATTTATCCCTTGATTCCAAAGCATAAAATAAAAATAAGCCGCTCTTCGAGGTAATATAATAATAAACGAAACTACAGCACTTGTGAGCAGTCCAAAAAGTCTTTATTCACTAAAAAACTTAACTTAGAGGAACGCTTTCGGCTATTTTAAAGCCATCATCAACTCACACATTATTCTAATTTTCTAATAACATATGTTAAGGAAAAACTGAGGAGTACTTCCATTCTTGTTCTTTTTCAGAACAGATTTAAATTTAAAATACAGAAACATCTGCTTATCTTTTAGAAATACTGCTAAAAAATTATTACACAAAAGTTAAGAAAAAAATAAAATAAAAACTATAAAGCCTACATTAGGAGTCGTTCATTTGATAATCCTTCTCACAAGTGTTTCAGTTAGTTAGGGTGTATTTCCAAGCTGCTGGGAGCCCTTCTTTATCCCTTTCATTTACTATGTTATTGTGTTGGCTTTTTTTGTATATGAGTAGTTTCTCCGTTGTGTACATTTCATCTGGGTGTGCTATCGTCTTAATAATCTCAGCCTCTTCCCATTTTATCATAATGTTTTCTTCGTTTGTCCGTCTCGAAAGTGCTGTTGTTAAGTTTCCTGCACTGATATTTTGTTTATGCTCTTTTACCCTGTCTCTTAGGTTTCTTGTCGTGGCACCTATATATATTTCTTCCCTATTTTTATCATTGTTCAGGAGCGGTATCTTATAAATCCCTGAGCTCTCTTCTTTACTGTAATTATCTTTAACGTTTCTTAGAGCTTCAAAGATTGTTCTTCCTCTTTTGTAGGCTGGCTTCCTTTTTGTCTTTTCTAGTATTCTTCTGACAGTTTTGGAGGTTCTCATTGCTTCCAGTATTACTTCATATCTATTGGTAATCTCTTGGTCCTGGGGGGAGAGGATTGTCCTGCTTGGTTGTTAACCCTGTTAGTTGAATTGTTCTCTTTCAATAGTTTTCTCACAAGTGCCTCTGTATATCTTTTAGATTAATTATTAATTAAAAAACATTATGTGTATCTATGAATACTTTAAGATTTTAATATCATAATTTTTTAATGAAATTTGTTTTATATATAAATCTAACTTGATTATTTTTTTTTTTTCCAGATTATCAAAGATTGCATTTTTGTTTTTAATTAGAAGATAACCAAAAATTTCTGAGGTAATATAATTTATTAAAAGCTTTTTAATTATCTAATTTATAAGCATAATAAAATTTTGATTTAAGGTTTTTGTTTAATTTACTGTACACTTCTTAAAATTTTAGAAAAAATTTTATATAAATAATGCATATATCATCTTTTTCTTTCTTTATTTTTTTTTACCTTTTTTGTTTTTCTCTCTTCAATTTAAGATTTTATCAACACTTAGAGTAAAGTTCTGAATTAAAATTCAGTTCTTTATAAGAAATTTTTGTCCTCTTTTCGTATTTATACCAAACTACAAAACTATTGAAGCAAAAGTTTTTCTCTTGCTCAGTCAACTTGTGTAATAAGATAGAATCTTTAATTTGAAGAATTTGTTCCTCTCAGTATTTTTCAAGAATAGTCTGATCTGGCCTATTAGTCCTATATGCCTTCACTTACTGATTGGCCAATCAGGTTGCAGAGTCAGATGGCAAATGATCCAACTCCGACTTCACCTTTTAAAAAATATCTAACTCTGACTCCCTAAAATTTGTAAGGTCTGACTCCAACTCCTGACTCTTGGCCGTTTAAAAATCCAACTCCAACTCCATCCAAAAACCTCTTGACTCCCTGACTTCGACTCTGACTCTGCAACCCTGTGGCCGACTCCCTAAAATTTGTAAAGTCTGACTCCAACTCCTGACTCTTGGCCGTTTAAAAATCCAACTCCGACTCCATCCAAAAACCTCTTGACTCCCTGACTTCGACTCTGACTCTGCAACCCTGTGGCCAATTCATCAATATGAATAGTTGGGATGAAGAGAGAGATGTAATGGGATTTGGGTTTGCTTCATTATTTAATATTTAATAAAAATGGAAATTGATATAAAATTAAAATAACAAATATATCTTGAATTATTTTGCAAAATAATCCAATTCTAGATATATCCATAATCATGCAGTTGGCCCTGTGATTAAATAGAAATAGAATAATTTTCCATTTAAACATCCAGGATCAAATTTTGTAGCTCCATGCCTCATTTTGTTATATACTTATAGTAGATCCATGTTCTTTAGTTCTTTGGCTGATTCCATAACACAGGTTATATTAATTAAAAAACATTATGTATCTATGAATACTTTAAGATTTTAATATCCTAGTTATTTAATGAAATTGTTTTGTATTTAAAGCTAACTTAATAATTTATTATCCAATGATGAGTCTTAACTTGGTTACCATCACTTATTCCTCATGCAGATTAAGTGGATTAAACTCTTAGTTAATATGTAAACTTACATTTTCCTTTTGCACTTATGCTTTAAATAGCTTTAACTGAAGTAGAATAAATTTTCATTTTTTAAAACTTTCATTTTATCAATTTTATTGTTTTCAGATTTGATCACAAAATGAGGATAGTGTTTGCATTTATCTATAGAATTTTTATTTTTATTTGTTAGAAGCTGCAATTTATTCTTTTCCTTCAAATACTAGAACAAAAGGTGCAATTATATAGTGTGAATATCGGGAAACCCCCCTTTTCTCTGTCACAAAGCTGAGTCAGAAGTCGAAATTACAGTTACTACGCAGTGCAACTGAAAATAGGATGTATTGAATTGCTCGATTGTTCTTTCGAAATAATAAAAGTTTAGGTGTTTATTCGAGTGTCAAACATTGGACACCTGAGCCATTTGTAGTTATGTAAGTAACAATAGTATTCATCCCCGGGAAAAAGGGGTGAAGAAGGGTCAGACGAATAAAAGAGCAATGTTGGAGGAGGTCGAGGCTTTTTGCCAGAACGTCACTTTTTGCTGAGTCCTCACTCTTGCCAAATCAAGACTTTTTGCCGAGATGTTGCTCTTTAGCTTGTGCTGAGCCGTCGCCTACCCAACCGAAAGATTGCTTCTATTGAATGTCGCTTGAACCCATTTGGATACTGTTTAGTCCTCTATGCATTTACATCAGTGAAGGAGAAGAAAGTCGATTCCAGCTCCTGTCAACTAAAGTGATCAATTGTGTATTGAATTAAAGACTGTTAATTTAAAGATTAAAGACTGTCTGTGTAACAGATGTCGGTCAAGAGAAACAATCAACATCCCCAGGTAGACCTCTCATTTGTTTGTTGGGAGAATAACTGTAAAGTTCAAATCTCTCTTATTTGTTAAAACCATAATAATAAAGAAGCTGTTGAATTTATTTCAATGTTGTTCTCCATCTCATTTCTTTGAGTTGAGTTAAAACCATAATAATAAAGAAGCTGTTGAATTTATTTCAATGTAGTTCTCCATCTCATTTCTTTGAGTTGTATTGCCTCGTTCGTCATCCTTACCCACGAACTGAACATGGACCACTTTTAGGCCGTGAGCCTGTTTGATTCCGCATTTCCATTTCTGCCCGGAAACCCCACAATAGTGTTGTTTTTTTTATAAACTACACACTCACAATGGCCAAATTTCAGCTTGCGAGCCATATACTGTGCATAGTCGCGGATTAGAACAAAAGTCATTAACTCTAATTATAACTAAGCCTAACGGTCTCACGACTCTGCAATCCAGAGTTTGGCCTGAGCTCTACTGTTTTTTTTTTATAAATAATTTTTTAAAATTTTGGCTGAATTTCTTCATTCATGGTTCATTTTGTTCAGAGGACATGTCACTATCTAAAAATATCAGTTATTTCCTTGGATGGTAAGATTTCATATAAAAAAAAATCTTTTTTTATTGATCTGATATATGGAACAAAAAATTATGAAAAAATAAAATTACAAAAAAATGGCTATATTGTTAGAAAAAGGGTGAAATAATCTATAAAATTTGAAAATTTCAAAAGATTTTGTCAAAAATTAAGCAAGGTTTCACAATTTTAATTTTCATATTTTTTATTTTTTGCACTCAGTGTTACATAACTTTTGTTGAATGAAATTATATCATATATTTATTTTTCATGTAATTATTAAAAAAATTACATGAAACATTGATATATTGCTATTTTTATTAATATTTCATATTTATTAATTTGTTCTTACATCCATTTGTACAATTTTTAGCAGTACTTTTTATAAATTTTTAAATTTATATTAAAAAATCTTAACATATATGAAAATAATCTCATCTCATACATTGAACTGAAGAGGTTTATTGAAGCAATTCAGCCAATATACATGCTACGTGATAAATAGGCTTGACTGCAATTTCCCAGGAAGAGAGTGGCTGCTGTAAAGCAATAAAGTGCCACGCCCCTTTAAATGGTCTTACAAGGGGAGGTTCAGATATTCGGGTCACCGATTTGTTTGAAATTGCGCATACTTGTAGTAGTCCCCTAGGACAATACACAGCAGAAGGGTTAAAAATTTTAAACATATTCAGAGTTGTTTTACTTTAATAATTCTTTCATATGATTTAATGGTCTTTTCAATAAGTTTTTTTTATTAAAAAATTCAATTAATTCATGATTCATAAAAACATTTGTATTTTCATTAAAATCAAATAAATGCTTGTTATTTTACAAAGAAAGTGAAACCTTATTCATAGTATAATTTTATAAAATAAACAGTTTTTTCATATTTTTTGTTTATTAAATATATTTACATATAATTAAGATATCATATACTTTTCATATTTTTAATTAATTAATACACATTTTTTTTTTTAGTTCGAGATGGAGATACAGTGAAGCATTATCGTATCAGACAACTTGATGAAGGAGGATTTTTTATTGCTCGGAGAACTACTTTTCGAACATTACAGGAATTAGTTGAACATTATAGTAAAGATGCTGATGGTTTGTGTGTTAATCTTTGCAAACCATGTATTCAGGTAAATTGTTTGTATTAATTAAAAATAAATTTCAAAATTATATAGAGTATTTCTAAAGTGATTATCTATTTTGAGAAGTAATAGAAATTATAAGAATTTTTCAGATGTGAAAATATGCAGGATGTTCCATAGAAGTTGAGACAGAATCAAATCTCAAATTTCTTACATCAAAATAATAATAAAAGTTCTTATAAACAAAAGCAAAAATTCCAAATTTAAAAGAAGTATGCACATTTTACAGTAGTGCTTTTACAAAGATTGTGGGAAAAAACATGTTTAATTAATGAAATAAATTTTAAGTAAAGGGTACATTAGAAACAGCACTAAATTGCAGTAAAAATTTTTATTTAACTAAGTTTCCGCTAGTACTTTCGGTTAATAAACCATCATCAGGCGGAGATTCTAATACAAAGAATTGGTGAAAAAGAACGCCAGTTGTCATAGCAACCTTTTTAAATTCTGTTAATACAAATATTACTTAGTATGAAACAACAGACAAGTTTAAACTTTACTTGGATAATCGTTAAGCAGTGTTTTGGACATTAAAAGAGAAAAATAAATTAAAAAAAAAAAAACATTGTATTTTAACATTTTCTTATGTTTTTCCATCTGGGATTATGATATCAATTTAGTTTTTTAATTTATTTCATTGATTAAACTTGGTTCCTTCACAATCATTGAAAATACTACTGCAAAGTATAGATATTTTTTTTAAAATGTAGCATTTTTGGGCCTATGTTTATAAAAACCTTTTCATTATTTTGATGCAAGAAATTCATTGTTTGATTTTTGTCCTAACCATTACAGGACATTTAATATGCATATATTTAAACACAATATATGCTATAACATATAGGGAACAATTTCCAATTACAAACTTTTTCAGCATTCAATTCTGAACACACTATAAAAAACTTCATTAAAATTGGATGAATAGTTCACCCAAAAATGAAACCAAAGCATTTTTACATGCAAAAAGTTGACACTTATTTTTGACACGTAAATAAATCAATACCAAAACATAATACCCCAAATCAATAAATTGAAAACACAGAGTCTAATCAACAAGCAAAAACTAATTAAGAATGTGCTCAAAATGTCTTCCACCACTATCCAAGTACAGTTGAGCATGATGTTGGACGGAGTTCCTCACAGTCTTTAGTGTGTGAAAATCCTCTACTGTTATTGTGCAAGAATGAAAGTTTTTGTGGGCAACCTGATATATGATGATTGATGTATGATAGAATTAAATGTTCATGCTGAGGGATGTCTTTCCTGATAAAATCAAGCTATAGCAATAATATTCACATTACCAGCACCATAGCATATTATCATGACAGCCATTTCATTAAGTGTGTTCTCGGCCATTGTATTGTACATGTACATTGAATTATGTATGTATGAATGTGGCTTTTTATGCCAATTGAATAGGAAAATGATGCTGTTATGGAAATCTCCAGAAATTTCCAGAACCAGGCGTGGAAGAGCATATAATACAATTTGCATGTAAAAATGTTTTTGGTGAACTATTCATCCAATTTTGAAGTTTTTTTACAGTGTTCAGAAGTGAATGCTGAACAAGTTTGCAATTGGAAATTGTTCCCTATCTGTTATGGTTTATGAGATAGGATTTGCAAGTGTACTCATTTGGAGGGGTACAGACTTTTCTTCCATCCTGTATATGATTCTTAGTGTGCAGAATAGGATGGTAATGATCAAGAGAAATTTTATAATTTTTGAAAAAAAAAATTGAATGTTAAAAATTCTAAAATAAATTGTTTATAATTAATTCTAAAATGGTTTTTTTTGAGATAATATGCATATTGATTATTTAATTGAAAAAAAATGAATCTGATGATGATTAAATTTTATTCAAAAATTAATTAATTAATGTATTCTTGAACTTATATTGCAGTATAATAAAAAATTTATTAATTTTGATTATAACAAACATTTTTCAAAATATTTAAATAAATGTTTTCTAAATAAAAAATAATAACAAAATTTTAATTTATGCAGATAGAAAAACCAACTCCAACAGGACTTTCACATAATACTAGGGACCAATGGGAAATTGATCGTAGCTCTTTGAAATTTGTCCGTAAGCTAGGTCAAGGTCAATTTGGTGAAGTATGGGAAGGATTATGGAATAATACAACTCCAGTAGCTATAAAGACATTAAAACCAGGTGAGAATTTCATATTATTTGGTAATTAGCATTATCGAATAGAGATCAATAAAAAATAAAATTATAATTTAAAAAGACAGAGTATAAAATTATAAAAAAGGTGATTAAATATTTTGGAAACAAAAAATAAATTGTATATACATGAAAAATTTTCAAGAATGTATGTAATAATTTTTTTTTAAGTGATGATATCAGTATTTATTGTAATATGTTGTGGTGTTTTTTTAATGTAAGACTATTCATAAAATATAGTAACACTTATATTGCTTTTAATTATGAAAAGCATTTGAATTACACTTGACCCAAGGATGGATCAAGTACAGTATATTTTATTTCACTTATTCATAAAGGTTCTCCAGTAGCATCACACACATGAAATTCATGCAAATGGAGCAAAATCCTAATAAATAATAGTTGAGATTCCAGGAACTAATACAATTATATTTGTGTAAGTTTTTATATAAGAAAATTTTTAATATTTTCATTTGTAACTTTTACGTTATGTTTATCATGTAATATTCTTATTGATATCTGCACATATATATTTCATATCTGGAATAATTTTATTTTTTTATGATTTTTATAAAATTGATAAAAAATAAAAATAAAATAACAGATTTTTGCAAATTTCATACATTTGTAATGATATTTTAACTTTCCATGAAAAAATTTGTAAATTTTTAATGGATAATAAATAAATGGAAGAATACAACAACAATAATGAAATATAGATTGTTAGTTTACATTAAAAAGCTTAAGTTGCTTGGCTTATTTATATTGTATTTATTGATTACTGATTTTAGATACAATATTTCTCAATGTGATTTTTAGTTCCTTTCAATAATGGAAAAATATGTCATAAAATTGTATAAATGTTAATTCATAGCTAACAGAACTAAATTCAATTATAGTGGTGAATAATTAATTTGGCACTGTTGCTAAAATCCATGCTAGAATCAATAGTCCACCAAAATCTATAGTTTTTCTGGACTATTGATTCTAGCACAGACTTTAACTCAATAGCCAAACTATCAATTTTTCTAACCATGAATATACAGTAAAAGTTTATAATCATTAAAGCATAATGAAAGTGACAATTTTAGAGATCATTGTGAATGCAGAAAACTTTTCCAAAGAACCATGAGTCGCATCCCTATTATTTATAAGATAAAAATATATATAGCAGATGTGGCAAACCTTTTTAAGACTGAATGCCAAAATTAGTTACATTTTTATAAAAACTATCCCTTACATACTGATCTGAATGCTAATTTAATTAAAAACAATATATCAGCTTCAAGTTTTGCATGTTTAAAAAATTTCCAGCATGCTACAGGTTTGCCATCTTTGATCTATAAGAAAATATTCATAAGATGATGATGATGATTTTGTGTTTTGGTGAAATCTCTGAAAATTGAATCTAGTTCTCAACAAACCTTTTTTAACACTTAATAAAATTGTACATAGTTATGGACATTCTGCCACAAGACAAAAAATGGCACGGCATTAGACAGAAAAAAAATTCTGCCTACTTCTGCACTATTTTTTGTCTTTTTAAAATTATGCAACTTGAAAATAAACATGCTTGATTCTTTGGATAAAATATATTCACAGGAGACTTTTTGCTCATGTTTTATTAATAATCAAATCATTTCAAATTTATTTGCAATTATAAAAAAAAATGCTCTGTTTTAATATCACTCTTTATTTCTATACAATGATATATTTTTTAATTAATGTAATACATTAGATGTACTTTTGTCATTTGCTATTTCATGGCCATTATGCATGTTTATACTTAGTACAGTATTATGATAATTATAATAAATTCAGCATATAAATACAGGTATCCCTCGTTATATGCGAGCTCACTTTATGCGTTTTTGCTATAACGCAATTTTTAAAAAGTAAATTAACTTTTTAAATTAAAAAAATTTTCGTTTAAATTTCTCTCGCGTAGATGAGACAAATGTGGATGAACTGCTCGAGTCCCACTTATCAGAGCTCACAAATGAAGAGCATCTGGAAATGAAAATAACATGAATGATGTTTTCCATTTCCAGAAATCAGGAACCCTTTGTTGCTAAGCTCATCAAATAGTTTACAACAAAACAAATGAACAAAAAAACAAAACAAATGATGACGCAATTATTTTTAAACACATTGAGAGTGCCATCAGAATAATTGAAAAAAATGATCCTAATTAGATTAGAAGTGCCAAAGTTGGAGAGAATTCAGAATTTTTTGGCTTACTACAAAATGCTTTATAGAGAGAGAGGAAGAATGCTGCCCATCAGTTGAGTCTCATCTGTTTCATTAAAAATTTGAAGATCATTAGTCAATCATTGCAGGGACTTCTAGAGAGCAAGAAAGTGATAATCAAAATTCACCAGACCAGTCCATTCATCATCGGATTGAAGACTATCAGAAATATGTAGTGTTTAGGTGTTTGTGACATTGTATTAATTAAATTCATTCATTCAACTATTCATTCATTAAAATTTCTTTTGCTCACAGGTGATATGTTTTATTTTTTTTATCCTTCTGAAGAAACCCTATCTCTATCTCACTCATGCTAAATTCAACTCACTTTACACAGTTTTGTGTTACACAATTATTTCATAGAACCAATTAATCTTATAAAGTGAGGGACACCTCTACTGTACTTAATCTCTTATATTTCTGTAAAGTGTGATTGATAGGTGGATAGTCAACAACAGAAACCACTTTCTTTTCTGTAACAATTGATCTGCATTAATGTAAAAAGATGGTCTGATGCAGGAAAATCCTATGTTAGAAGATCATATCTTAGTCTTGAAAGGGCTATACATTCACACAATATGTGAAGATTAGTTTCATCTCTGCCCTGACATTATCTATAGTAGGAATAATCAGTAAAATCTCAATTAAATGAAGATATGTCCTAAGATGGCAATGCCCTGTAGAAGTCATAATATAACAAATATCATTAAATTTTATAAAAAAATAATATTTCTTGAGATATTATAAGTTTTCTATTTGTTCCTTAACCCGTTCATTGCCACTTTGAAATAAAGTTAGATATGATTGAGTTGGTTTACTCTGCCACTTCGAACTATAGTTCTTTCAAGTTGGAACATTTCTTTTATGATATTTTTAAATTGTTTATAGTTTACTGCAATCTGATTACTGCCTCTTGTTCTTAAAACTTTGTTTTCTAATTTTAACAAAAATTTTTCTTTCCAATATGTTTAATTTTTTATATTTATTATTATAATCAATCTGGTCTATAAAAATGAACTTTTTAATAAATATATGCATAAAAATAAATTATTTTTGTTCATTATATATAAACATTCACTATAAAGTATAAGCTATTAAATTAAAATTTCTTGATAAACAAAGTTTTTTTACAAAGACCATATTTCTATTATTTTTGCATAAAGATAAAATAAATACGAATAAATGAATAAAATAAGAAATATTAATTTATAGCCAATAAAAATAATTATATTTTTTTCAGTTTTTATGCAATATTATTGTTTATTATTATTAATATTACTCAATATGAGTGTTTAAATTTATTCAAACGTCTATTAAGTTTAACATATATCTGTTTGGTATTCTGGTATTTGCAAGTGAGTAGGGACTGTCAGTGATCAGGTTAATTTATGGAAACCAGTATAGTTAACTTTTAAAACTTATAAGCTAAATAATTTTCTGCATGAGATATTTAACATTAGTCTATGTACAAATATAATATGAATGAAACAAATGTTTACGTACACAAATAATAATACATTATATAAACTGTATTTCTTAATGTATATTTTTTTGTCTTAATTTTCATTTCTTGAAGCTCTAATTCAAGATACGAGTCTTCATGTGTGAGAGTATTTTTGTAAATTTAAAATAAAAATATTGGTGTCAGTTTGAATATAAAGTACTTATTTTAATTGTAAATACAGTATTTTTAATTAAAAAAAAAATTATTTTTATTCTTAATAATAAAATTTGGATCTATAGAGGATTAAAAAGTCAATTTTAAAAAAATAGAAACTGTCTTCATGTTTATATCATCTCACCAGGATGGTGATAAATAAAAATAAATACATATAAAAATGTCAATATATATTATGTTATTATTTGTCTATTAATTAAAATCACAATAAAAAATAATAATAACAATCAATTCTGGAAAGAAGTAATTATCATCATCTAAACATGTCTACTATTTTAGAATAATTAAAAATACAGAATTAAATACAGTATGCGCCAAAATATACAGTACGATAGATACATTTTCAACTTGTAATTTATATTGTGATTCTAGCACTAGAATAATCATCTTACTTCTTTTGAGTAGGCATAGATCTAGCAATCTGATTTAAGTTTATTTATATTAATTATTATTATTTCTAGATCTTTTAAACTAAGATTTTGTTAACTGTTAAAATCAAACTGCATCTGAGTGTAACATAAAATATTCCATGAGAAATTCTTTTATTGTTAATATAGAAAATTTTCCTCACCAGATGAATGAATTAGTTTGAATGATAGTAGCAGAATATTACATCAAGATGATTTTTACAATTAAAAACACTTATCTTTACAGTTCATCCTATGAAATATTAAAACTTTCACAAACTATTCCTTTAAAGAATTGGTAATTGTATTTCAAATGATATATAAAATGTCCTTTCTTGATGCTTGAAATGGGAAAATTTCAAATGAAGTAATATGTACAATCATCAGTCAAAAAGTTATATAAGAGGTTGCTAATAAATTAACCATGTACATAGTTTATGTATAAAATTGTTTATTTCTCACTATAAAGTTATTAAATTAAATTTTATAAAATTGTATCAAAGAGAAATTTCTCAAATTTTAAATTTTTTCAATATCTACTACTTATAATTTATGAGCATAATTATTTCTGAAAAAATTAAATTTATATGCCAAAATAATTATGTATTCCCAAGGCCATGCCATTTAGTCTTCATTAAAATGGAATAAAATAATAATTACAGAAACAATGACTGAAATAATTTTGTCATTAGTGCTAATTATCAAACTTAATACATTTGCTTCTCTTATCTGAGGTGCAGTGAGGTCATTGCAATGAACTGGTGTTTTACTATGTTTTTTGGTCTGTTGTTGTACATAAAACAAATTAGTTTTATGTAAAACAACAAACATATTGGATGACTGTTTGATTACTTTTGGGTTTGAAGTTTGGATTTTAAGAAAAATTTTTGATTTTAATTTTTAAAAATCAAGATGATTTATTTCATATAATAGAATAGAAATGAATCTTGTACTATATTTCATAAATTTGTAATTAACTATCAAAAAAAGTGTATATCACTTTATACCATAATAGTAAAAAGTGAAGAATTCCAGAATATTTAAACATTTTATAAGAATTTTTTAAATAAAATTAGGTTATTATTATTAAATTTATTCAGAATGAAATTTTATAAAATTTTTACACATTTTTACAATATTGTAATGTTTAATATTCTTTAGAAAAAATTATAAAAAAATCAAATTTTTGATACTAGAAGGTGAAAATTGCATAGGAAACTCACTGAATATATTGGGTTGGAAACTAAGTCATTGCGGATTTCATTAACAGGTAGCATTTTGTATTTTTATGCATGTTTACATATTCGACACAGATAAGATCTTTTGATATGTTATTACTTGGTCCTCTATGAAACATTCAGTAGCAAAATTACATTGATTTGCTAAATAATGTGTGCGTGTAATAAGCTAAAACATGGAGAACCAAAGCACACATTTTCGTCAATTTTGCTTTTTTATTTTCGTAAAGGTAGTAATGCAACACAAGCTCACAAAAAGTTACAAGCTGTGTATGGTGATGAAGCCTTAAAAGAACGGCAGTGTCAGAACTGGTTTGCCAAATTTCGTTCGAGTGATTTTTCATTAAAAGACGAGGAGCACTCTGGACATCCAGTTGAAGTCGGTGATGAGAAAATAAAGGCCATAATTGATACCTATTGTCATAGTTCAACAGGGAGATAGCAGAGAAACTGAATGTATTGCATACATGCATTCTAAACCGCCTAAAACAAAAAATCCTTGAAAAATCCGCAATGACAGTTTCCAACCCAATAGTTTTAAAAGAAGTTGTATGAAATATACTGTTGAAGAGCAAGTGTAATTTCCAACAATTTGTATACTATCCAATATGTTAATAAGTTTTTATTAGTAAAATTCCTAAGGCTTATAAAGTAGTTTGAACAAGTATTAAATTGTATTATTTAGAAGAAACCAATGATAATTCTCTATGAAAATATTAACAAAAACCAATGCTATAATATCCTATAGTGTGTTTCATCATGTTTAAAATAAAAGCATAACAATTCAGAGAGATACACACAAATTTTTAACAGATATACAGTGGTGCCTCGCAATTCAACATTAATCTGTCGCCGAAGTAATGTCGAATTGAGAAACTGTCGAATTGCGGGACAATATTTCCCATATAAGACTGTAAAATAGATTAATTCATTACCAGTCCCCATCCCATTCCCCTAACAGGTGAGGTGAGAGAGATACATGTATATTATTTACTTTATTATATGTGTTTTACTATTGTATAGCACACTACAAAATTCACTAATTTATATACAACACACACAATTTATTAGCCCTTGGTTGTTGGAATGATGCTATTTTATACACAAAACACAATTTATTAGCCCTTAAATGTTGGAATACTATTTTATACACAACACATAATTTATTAGCCCTTGGATGTTGGATTGAAGATATGTGTTTTACTATTGTATAACACACTAAATTATAAAATACACTATTATGTGTTTTACTATTGTATAACACACTAAATTACAAAATACACTATTCACACATAATTTATTAGCCCTTAGATGTTGGAATGAAGTCTTCCAGCAGACTACACAATTTATTATTGGATGTTGGAATGAAGTCTTCCAGCAGACACCTAACAAACTAAATTACAAAATACACTATTTTATACACATCACACAATTTATTACTAAATTACAAAATACACTATTTTATACCACACATAATTTATTAGCCCTTAGATGTTGGAATGAAGTCTTCCAGCAGACACACACAATTTATCCCTTGGATGTTGGAATGAATCTTCCAACAGACACCCTAGCACCCATAATCTTCTCTCTCTGTTGCAAAACGTTACATCCTAGGAACACCATATTCGAGTTACATTTTAACTGTTCTACCTTTTTGCACTTTATCTAAATTTTTTCTTCGTTTCTTTGCTCAATTGAGTGTTCTTCTTTTCGGAATTATTCCTCAGGTCATTTTCAATGGCATAATCTTTTTGTTGAATTAGAAATTTCAGAAGTTTGAACATTTTGTTATTTTTAAAGTGGTTAGAGTTAATTAATCTTATTTCGAAAAACAATTATTGAAAAATATAAATCTGTTTCAGTACTTGTTTCTTGATAGCAATAAGTTAAAGTAAAATAAATTTGTACATTATCTTTAAATATAGTATTATGAAAAAATTCAAGCTCTTCTAGACAAATAATAATTTTATAATAAGAAAGAAAAATGTTTTGTTTCTTATTGAAAAAAATATTATCTGCCTTGAAGAGCTTGAATTTTTCTTTTAATATAATAATACAGTAATCTGAGAAAAATATTAAACATTTGACAATGAATTCATTAGTTTATTCTCTATCACTGTTTAGCATATGGACTCATCTTATTTGTTATTGTTATGAATGAAATTTCTTAAAGATAGCAAATATATATAAATAAACATATATGATATTTTTTTAATAATTTGATGTGTTAAAATCTTTTTTTTAGGGACAATGGATCCAAAAGATTTTCTTGCAGAAGCACAGATAATGAAAAAACTTCGTCATCTGAAATTAGTACAATTATATGCTGTTTGTACTTTGGAAGAACCAATTTATATAATTACTGAATTGATGAAACATGGAAGTCTTTTGGAATATTTACAAGGTTAATGAGTAAAGCTTTTTTTAAATAGTTTTATAAATTTAATTTTATAATTAATCTGAATTATAGGAATATTAAGTGCATTTAATTGAATAGTAATTTGTAATTAAAGATGTTAAATTTATTCAATTACTTTTTGTGAAAGGCAAAAAATTATTGAATAAATTTATTCTTTTTTTTCAGAATATTTGTTTATATTACCATTGCTCTGACACTGTTTAAATTTATTACTTTTAAAGCGTTTATTGCAGTATAATAACAATTATACTGCAATAAATTTAGTAATTATAAATAGAATTAAGTTCTGTCATTTAGATATTGGTATTACACAGGATAAATAAAAGAATTGTCAGCATATTTTTTCCTGAATTATTGAGAAATTAAATAAACTGATATTAATAAATTATACACATTTAACTGTTTAAAGGATTGATATGCATAAAGTATAATTAAATCAATCAAATTATTATTAATAATAGTACAATTATTTAATAAAAATGAGTTTAATATTAAAGTATATGATTTCATTGCAACAAATTTTCTTTAACATACAAGTCTGCTGTTCATTTTCTTATTCTTTGTATCATTTTAAAGAATCAGTTAGCAATGATTATTGAGATCTGTTATATTTAAAAAAAAAAAAAAATACAAAAATATTAAATATTAAAATCATCCATTATTTTTAAGACAAATTAAATTTATTTAAGGTTAATAATAAAAATTTTTTATTTGGAAGTATTTTTATAAATCTTAACTGATTGATTGATTCTTTAGGAAAAGGAAGATCTCTGAAACTTCCTCAACTTATTGATATGGCTGCACAAATAGCAGCAGGAATGGCTTACTTAGAATCGCAAAATTATATCCATCGGGATTTAGCAGCCAGAAATATTTTAGTTGGAGAAAATAATATTGTGAAAATTGCTGATTTTGGCTTAGCAAGATTGATTAAAGTAAAGACTATTCTATAAAAATAAGCAATTAGTTTATTTAATATTTACAATAATGATTTTAATTAATTCAGGAAGACGAATATGAAGCTAGAGTTGGAGCACGATTTCCTATCAAGTGGACAGCTCCTGAAGCTGCTAACTACAGTAAATTCTCTATAAAGTCTGATGTTTGGTCTTTTGGAATTTTATTGACTGAACTAGTCACATATGGACGAATACCATATCCAGGTATAGTAAACCGTATAAATATCTAGTATGTTTCTGTTGAAATTTAAATAATGTAGACATAATAAGTGCTATGAATTTATGTATGTTTTAATAAAGCTGATTTCATAATATATTTAAAATATTTCTTATTAATCATAATTTCATTTAAAGGTATGACAAATGCAGAAGTCCTTCATCAAGTAGAACATGGTTATCGTATGCCATGTCCTCCTGGGTGTCCTTCAACATTATATGAAATTATGCTGGACTGTTGGCATAAAGATCCTATGAAAAGGCCTACATTTGAAACTTTGCAATGGAAATTAGAAGATTTCTTCACAATGGAAGGATCTGAATATAAAGAAGCCTCCATTGCATATTGATTTTTCCAAAGTAACTATGTAATTTAATACCAAAGTTTGACCATGCAGAGAATGTTGTTTAATCATGAGCTATTACTGTTTAATTTGCAATTATTATTTCAAATAAATGAAGAATTATTGCTGTAAATGCATACAGTAGCAACAATACAGTATCATGGGTGAAGAATGATTATCACTGCCTTCTTTAATAACAACAATAAAATAAAATAAAAAGACTCAAATGTCTAAGAGAATTGTTTTTCTCTAATTCCCTGTTTATAAGTTAATAAAACTTGTCCTAGTGATTTGTTATACAGTTTTTAGAAGGTACTTGCAGAATTGTTTCCAAGTCATTTTAATGTTATGTCTCAATGTAGATTTAGTATCTAAAAATTCTAGAAGAATGTTTTCAATGAAATTTTTTGACCTAAAATTTTTAAGCATGTTTTAAAATAAAGGGGGGAATATATTTAGAATTAATATTTGGTACTTATTGATAATGTGTATTGAACTCTTTGTAGTAGTCATTACTATAGACAAGCAACAATAATATTGCAAATATTTCAAGGGTCCATTTGCCACTCTTATATGCCTTATTATGCACTTCCATGTTAACATAGGTGCCTGAAGGGCTTTTGTTTATTGTATCTTTCATTATCCTGTATATACATTTATTGTTTAATCCATTGATACATTTTTCAATAAAAAACATCATTGTCATTTTTACAAACAATATTCACATATGAACAAGATGTATTATATTTACTTTATTTGTGAGAATTGTTTATATTATAATCAGTCATATTTCTCTGTTTCTGTACAGTTCTGTTTGTATAATATCTTTTGTTTTTGTGAGTACAAAATTATTTGTATCAGGGAATAATCAGAAATTGTTGTGGCATTGCATCATTCACTCATTCAAGCAATCCAAAAAATCAAGAGTTCATTTTATACTTTGAAAAGATTTTAAAATGACTTCATAAACCAAAGCAAATATGGAACTCTCAAATGTATTGTTTAGAAGTATATGTAATTTTGATGTTATTAGTTTTTGCAGTAACAAATTTTCTGCAAGCCCTACAGTTGTAACAGTTTACAGCATGTTAGTAAAGTAAACTTAGCTTCTGTATGGTACTCTAGTGTGCTGTTGTATGTTATGCATGCCATCTATGTATATGATTGTCATTTGAATCTCTGCTTGTATACTTTGTACCTTATGTATTATATGAATATTGGGAAGGACTATATCCTCAATTTGTAGAACATTTTTAGCACTTTTTCAGTGCCTGCTTTTATTATACAACTGTGATGACAATTTTGTGAGCTGTTGTAACAATTGCTTTGTAATATTTTGACTGAAAATAAATGGTGGCACATTTTAAAGTCTGATGTTCATTTCCTGTAGTTATTTAGAATATATGTTGATGTAAGTAAAAGTGATGTCCACTATGATTACACGATTTTCTGATCATATAGAGTACTTTTATTTTTCAGCATAATTAATATATGGTATAATACCATATTTTGTATAGATTGTATATATCATTATGGAAATGAAAAAAATAGCAAATATTTTTTACAAAAAGTTATCTTGTATTTACAAATTATCTTGTAAATTTTTTAAAACCTGCCTAATTAGTTTACTTCAACAGGCTGCAAGTAAATAAAACTACATTTACACAGTTCAATTTGGGTAAACCATCCAAAATGATTAAAAAGTGATCATATAAAATGAATATCATCAAAGTAAGACAAGGTTTTATTTTTGTTCATTGCTGCCTAAATTAATAGTTTCCAAAGTGTAATATGCACATCCCTAGGGATGCAAAAAATTTCCAGGGAAGTGTTTTTTGCTTGTCATAATATATGTTTTATTTTATGAAGTATGCTATTTTTCTTTACGGATAAATGAATGTGCAATTAAAAAAATTGAAAGATCACTGATCTAAACGAGGTCCAGTCTCAGTGAATTTGAATCACATCGTTATTTTCTATTGAATTTAAGACAATTTTAAAATTGTTAAAATAGTTTTTAAGTAGAACATCATATACCAAAATTAAATTGAAAATAATAATTTTGTGTCCATTATTCAAAGTTATCAATTAAAAATTTGATGATAATTGGAATATGAGCATAAAACTTCAGTATTTCAAAGCAGTTTCCTATTACAATATATATCAGTACAATTTGTAGTTTTAAATTTAATATTCTAATAATTTTAAAACTGCAAATTGTAATGAGATACACAATTCAGTGACTGAAATTTTCAAGTAAATCTAAATTCAATTCTGACATTCATAGATTATTTTTGAACATCCCTATATTTTCTTTAATAAGTTTATTAAAAGCATAGCCTATAAGCATTGAATTATTTTGTAAGTATGGATGATTTTTTCCAGGGCCATCTTAAGTTTTATCTGTGCCTTAAATAAATTAAAATGTTGATCCCTCATAATAATTTTAAAGGGGGTATAAAAACCAAAAACAATTTATTAAATTCACTGAGATAACTGGCAAATAATATAAGCATAAACAAATCTCAATCAAGAGATGGTGCCTTATGTAGTGCCAATTGCTATGATCAATTCACTGAGATAACTGGCAAATAATATTATAAGCATAAACAAATCTCAATCAAGAGATGGTGCCTTATGTAGTGCCAATTGCTATGATAATTAATGATTGTGCTCGATATTTTTCGTATCCTAACAATTTCATAGAGATACATCAATTATTTTGACCCTGCAACGTCTTGGAGTCAATAAATTAAACGAATATGATATGGTTTATTCGTGTCACATCTACCAACTTCATATTTCGAAAAGAAAATTATCTGAATTTAATCACAAAATAATACTTAAAACAGGCATATAAACCTAAAATAATATATAGATCAATAAATTGTACAAAAATCATTCATTTTATTGCAATTTTAAAGATTTCTATTAATTGTAGGCCTTGTCATGTTATGCTATAGGCAGATTTGTGATGACGTTTACATAAAGCCAAAATAAATATCTGGTTTTTACTCATTCAGCGGCTCACCAGAGTAACAATTACATCTAATGACGTATATGGTAAATCGGAAATATCCCAAAAACTCTCATCTTCACTCAATGGTCACGACTATAGAGCTCTCTTAGAAAATTACGAAGCCAAAATAGAAAAGTCCCACACCTTTCCTAAACGTGGATCTGTTAGTCAAGAATCTCTAGATCTGTGTCTGCCAAACTTTTTTACTTCACCGCACACTGAAACGGGAATTTGTTTCGCGGCATATCAAATAAATATCCGAAAAAAAAAAATTATTTTATTAATATGAATTGCCAGTTAGAAAATAACCAAACGGTTGCTTCCATTGCTTACACAAACCTCTAATCATAAAAACTAGAGCATGCGTTGCTAGTACATTTTTACTTTAATTTTAAAACAAATTAAAGAATATGTTTTTGACCAAATCACTGAAATTCATTATTATAAAAATTGTTTATTTATAACATTTCTGGTATATTATTAGAAAAATTCGATATTATATTTCAAATTTAGAAATAACAAAATTGAAATTGTGTCATAACAAAAAATTGTTAAAATAATAATAGTAGTTAGTTAAAATAGTAAATTTATTAAATTTATTATTAATGTCATTACTATTATTATTATTATTGCTATTGCTAAAACTATTAAAATTACTAAAACTATTGCTAAATTTATTATACTATTACTATTATTATTATTCCATCAGTAATAAATAATTATGTAAATGCATTTCATTGCAAAGAATATGAAAATCAAACCAGAATAATTTTTTCCTGTAATTAAATTATTTTCAATATATTCATACAAAAATTCCGAAATAAATTAATAAAAAATGTAAAAAACATCGTTTGGATTTTACAAAATTATATTATTTAAATTCAAACTTGAAGATCTTAGTAAATTTATTTCTGACCATAGTAAATAAAATTCTAGATTTTTTAAATCAAATATTTAGATATTGATTTTTAAATTCACAAAACCATGTAAAAATATGGAATTTTCAGTTCCGAAAAAAAAAATATCTTATAAAATTTTATTTTATATTGTATTTTTTGTAAGGATATATTTAATATATAAGATTATTATTCTTAGAGAATTCAAATAATTTGTTTAGTTGTGATATATAACATTCGCTATTTCATACTTAAAAAATTTATTTCTGAAAAAACTGACAAGAATAACTTCCAAACAGATTAAGGGAAAAATAATAGCATGAGAGAAACTTGGCAATGCAAGTTAATGGATCTTGTGACAAATATGTTTACACTGTTTATGAATGAATCAATATGTAATTATTTATTCACATGTTATAGTCCATTTCAATAATTGATATTCATGCAAATACTTCAACCACTTTTTGTAGAATGAATACATTTTGTTTGTAATGCATAATAAATAGACTAAGTTTATTTAAATATGTTGTATAGTATTACTGTAAATGCAATTAATAAAAATATAAAATAAATCTTACTAATTTTATAGAAACGAAAGATTATATCATAAATTTATTTTATAAAAAAATCATTATAACTGGCTTTAGAGGAGATAAAGACAAATTTATCAAAAATAATTAAAATTTAAAGTTAGAAGATTTTTATTAATTTTTATTTTTATTTTTTTGAGAACTGATTTATAACGAAAAATAATTACTTTTTAGAGAGGATTCTGTAAATAAATAAATTAGTAAAAAGAGAACTATAATTTATACTTTGATAAATAACTTTTGATACTTTCAGGTAGCCTTTTTTTTTTATAAAATATGAACTTCTCCAATCCCGTCTATAGATATAACTATGATATCTCAAGCGTTCAAAAACTGCTGATCAAAAATATTAAACAAAAGTAATTATTTCATTTTACAATCTAGAATCTGAATCTAGGTCACCAGAAGAGAAAAAATCGCTTTTCATGAAATTTAGCCTTGAAATTTGAATTTATTAAATATTTCTTATAGAGTATAATTGGGAAAAGGAAAAAGCCAAAATTCTATAAAAGTGGAAGCGATTAAAAATATATAAACAATCCCTATTATTGCATTCATGTAAATAATCTATGCTAAAATGCATATTTTCTATAGAAGATATATTGAAATAAGTATTACAAAATTTATCGATGATAATGATGATGAAGGTGATCATATGCTAAACGTACATGACATAAAATAGAGTAAAATTTTCGATTTAATAGATTAATAGGGAGATGTGCGTTAATGCTAAAATACTTATACATAATAAACTGTAATATAAAAAATATATGATTATTGTTTATAATGAATACACAAAATTACAAACAACATTAACAATACATGTATACATAATAACTGTAGTAAGAATAAAACTTTAAAATAGTGATTATTAAATTAAATAATAAAATAATTACTGTATAATGAAATGGACATTTTAAAATGTCCATTTCATTATACAGTAATTAACTTGTGTCATCCTCTCTGTCTTTAAAAACAGAGGAGGATACAAGATTGTTTCTCAGCTGTAAGACATTCCTAATGCGTTAAATATAGTAGAGTTTTTTGTAATCATTTAAATTTTTAAATAAAAATAAAATTAGCCGAATTTTTCTTTTGATCAATTTTTAGTTATTCAAATTGATCAAAAGAATTCTTTCTTTATAAATATTGTGTTACACTATATTTTCAAAAATAGTTAATGTCAGCGTTGTAAGACAAAAATTTTCATTAAATCGTAGATCTTATTCACCTGATATTAGTGAATTTGAAACTGTAGTATCTCAATAATTTTCCATCATTACATTTGAGACTAAATTTTATCAAATCTATTCTGCTCTTCCGAAGAACGGAAATGCTGACGGATAAAATATGCTGACATCGAAAAATTATATTAAATGTAGACCGAAAATTTGTTTGCATAAAGTTCCTGAAAATCAGATGTGCTACTGCAGTTTAAAACATTCCCATTGTTTTCGATCGATAATTTCAAAAATATTATTTTCGGGTTTATTTGTTATAATTTCTCTTTGGAAAACATATTTTAAGATTAGCAAGAATTTTCTCTTCATATTCCTTAATCAATAATCTGCGGGTTAAGGTTCTGGAAGGCCAACTACTATATGTTGAAAATTTTTGATACTGTATTTATTGTTTTTACAATAATATGTAAACAATAAATATTAAAATTTTCTAGAATAAAATTTGTGCAAATATAAAAGGAATTGATTTAAGAAAGGAAAAAAATTAGCATAGAATAGTTTTATATCCAGAGCCGGCCTTAGGCAAATTCAACCCTAGTGGCTGCATTGGGCCCAGTATGGAAAGAGCTCGCACTTCAATTGACAGAAAGAAAATCTAGATCTAAACTAAAATCAAATAGGATAAAGGGCTTAGTTTATATGCATCAAGATATATTATAGCAATCAATGAGATATCTATAAAATTATTTATAGTTTATGTAAAAGTATCATTTTCTGGATCATTGTGTGTTATGTTTGGAAATTCCTAGCTTTGAATGAGACGGCAACTAGATTTCCATATTTTTTTACGGTACTCATATTCAGGGCCGTCGAGAGAAATTTTCGGGCCCGTGACAAGTCTATAGTACTTAAAAAAGTGTAACACTTTGGCTTAATAAAAGAAACCATATAAACATTAAACATTTATTTAAAAAAGTATACAATAAATTAAAAATTCGATATTATTATATATCATGTTATATATAAAATACTTTATTTTGACAGGACTGCTTTGGATAGTACACAATTCTCTCTGGCGGCAGCCTGCGAATTATCGGACAAGTTATGTGACACGTCAAAGCCTGATGGTCAGGCCCATGACAAGAGTCACGGATATTACCCTCTCTTGGCTGCCCTGTATATATATATATATATACAGTATTTGTAAATTTATCATAATGTTTTTTCATCTGATACAGTGATTTGGGTATGTTCAATGAAAAAATTTGCTTAAGTAAATGGCTTACAATGAAAAAGATTTAAATGACTTTTTTAGTTATGATCCGAAATCAAGGAAATTACCCAGTACAGTACTTTTATGAAAACTGAGAAGCACTTAGCCATTAAACTTTGTCTTAATCGCAGAATTCATCTTGTATGAAAAATAATTAGAGAATACTCTTCTAGAAGTAGACCAAAGAAAAATCTATAGACTACTGTATGTTAAAATCTATTAAAAAATATCTAAAAAAAATGTCAAATGTCAATTATTCATACTAGAAAAATTTCATATATTACTCTTATATGAACAGTCACAAGAAAAAATTGAATCATCCAATAACTCTTCATAACATTTATTGAATTAGTATATTGTATAAACACCATTCTCAAAGTGGATAGAAGTAATTATGAAAATTAAAAAAAAAAAAAATACAAAGAGAATTGTTATAAAAGGGTTGGTCGAAACAGTTCGATTTTCCATCTAAGAATCCAGCATCAAATCTCAACTTTCACTTCTCAGAATTTTCCCATGAGCGGTCTAGAATCCCTCCTTCATTTCTCCTCCGAACAGTCATGGATGTGGTGCTGATGATATAGTCACTCTAGAATGGGCGTCGCTTAATATTTGTCAAAGTGGAAAGCGGCATAAAATAACTGACAAAAAAATGCTCACTAAGCTTGATACTTTTACAGCTATTGTTTTCGATTAATCCTTCCATTAGCAACTAGTGGAGGGATTACAAGAAAATAGAGAAAAAACTATCTTTACAAATCCCTATTCAACCAAAGAATAATCGTATCTCAGCCCAGGTTTCTGTTCTGAACTTTGTCTAGTGTGGTTCTTTCTATATAATAAAGTCGTTAAAAGCTTTTTATTAGCTTCGTCATTATATGTATCTGCCCACTTATATGAAAAACTTGGTTTCTATTGTAGAAATTTTGTCTTGGTTTGATTTAAGTGAGTTATAAAAAGTTAGTGGCTATTCTAATAATTTCTATTAAAATTGGAAAAACAGTTGATAATTTATAAACTTCTTTAATTACCAGTAATAACGATAATTATTCGAATTTATTTGTAAAATATAATATTTATTTAAATAATTATTTGCGTAAATTAATATCAAAACACTAAGTTAAACACTAGCATTAAACATTAATGAAGTACAGTTGTAAAGGTTCAATAAACTCGAAGTTTGTTATTTTTCATCTATTAATAATATATATAGTATATACATATATTATCAACTTTTGAAAACAGTTTCAATTTTGTTGAATCATTAAAAAGTCTATAGCTCTATAACTATTATGAGAATAAACTCTTTCCATGATTATAAAATCTCCAACCTCCAGTAACGACTGACCTATCGTTATTTGCTAATCTTGGAAATAGAATACAAGTATATTTGTATATATTTCCAAAACATGAATTTTTCTTTTTTATATAGAAAAAATTTTTCTCTCACTTTCTGTTGCTATATACATGAATATTGAATGATCCAAATTCCATCAAATGAATGCCGCATATATAAATTATTACACTTGATAAATAATTAATTAATAAGCATATATAAAGGTGATTTATTAAATATGAATGCGATATATTCAGTTTATATTTTTAGGAAATTATTTTTATATCATATTATATTTATTTCTAGACGATTATCGTGTTATTTAAAAATAAATTTGACAATTATACTGTGATATATAAATGAAGCTGGTAGTATAACTTTCAAAAAAGTTTTTTTGCCTAATTTGTTGCACCTTAAGTCATACATTATTTTTATAATTTTGTCATTTATGCATGTGAAGTTCATTTAAACTCTTCCTATATTATCTTACATAAATGATGATATACATATTTAATACTGACTTATCAATAAAATTATATATAATATTCAGTATATAAGTAAATAAAAAGTTAATGTTCATCGATATTTTATTTGTTTACATCCGAAAAACATAAAAACATTAAATTTTTTACGAATCGAAATTCTCTATTTCTGCATGAAAATAACAACAATGAAACCAAAACTGCTCACTAGATTTTAAGATTATAAAAAAAAAAAAAAATTGAGGAAAGTACTTTAAAGCTGATGAATTCGCCTACTGAAAATTTTAATATGAAAAAAGCGAGAGGTTAAGTAAACAAAACATTATCTAGTAAAACGATTAAAAACTTTTAAAACTTATAATGGATATAAATAAATATTTTATTCAGTTTTATTTATTTTTAAAATAAAACTGTTCTTATATATAAATAATGATACAAATTCTTTTTAAAATTTTGTATTGGCTCGAAAATATTGTTAGATTATTAAAGGAAGGAAAGAAAATATTTAAAATTTTAGTAAGTATTCAATATAATAAAATTGTAGAAAACTTTTTTGATAAATTATATTAAAATTTCAATACTTTTCAAATAATTATATGATGATTAAATAAAATGAAAATTTAAATAAGGAATTTATATTTTTAAAGATTCGGTATAATTTTTAATTGCTTCAAATTGCTCTATATATTTTAGAAGTATTCTCAATCTAATAGATAAATCAACCCAAGAAGACATCGTAGCCTTGTACACGAATAGTTTCAGAAGTTCCAACAAGAAAAGATCTAGTAGATTTAGCTTAGGAAGAATGGAAAGCAAAGTTTTACAGTAACTCGATTACAAATCATTTATGAGCCATGTTTATAGGAAATTTTTCTTTATTACAGAACCACTTATGTTGCGAGGAACAACAGCTTAGTAAATCACTCAGTATATCATCAATAATATCTTAATAAGTAGCAAGTGATGATCATCATCTATGTTTATGATTTGATCTTCATCCAAATATTATCGCTTATGTTTTTATGTTTAATAAACAAGCATTTTGTGATTAGATTTGGAATATAATAAAATTTCAAAATACTGTATATCTGATGCTATTCATCTTTTATTATCTTTGCGCTAATATACAGTATACTCTCGATTAATCAGCGTAGTCTGGAAATGAATTATTCCGGATAATCTACATAATACTAAAAAAAAGAAATTATAAATAATATGCATTTACTATTAAAAAATAAATAAACTATATACATACATGCAAAATAAACAAGAAATTGATTTATTTGAAGCAAGGAATTATTTCAATATTTGTATTTTTTTTTTAATTTTTATAGTAGATTATTTATGGTATAATAAAGAAATTAATCTGGGGCTGTTTGAAAATCTTTCAGATAGCGCATCAAAGATAATTAACCATCACTTTTGGGTTTCATTTTACCCTCCGGTTAATCCGCAACCCGGATAATCAGAAGTTGGCTATATTTAGATATCTAGTGATTGATATATTTTTAATTAATTTGAAGTTTCAGCCTAATCGCTTCATTTGTTTTAAGCAAGGTTTGATTTAATTATCTTTATTTAAGGATGTCCATCTAATTTGTTTAATTTGTCAAGTTGAACAAATACTATTAAAAATTGATCGGAAAGAAAACTTTTTCAATATCTTAAAGAATTGTGAATAATGAAATCTTAAAAGATATCTGTTTTACTTAAATTCAGTTATCAAAAAAGAAACAAAAACTATCGTGCATTGATATCAATCTTATATTTCGAACCGAGATTAATATTCATGACAGAAACAGAGCATATTCATCATTCGAATCTGACATTATAATAATATTATAAATGTAGTTTAAGAAAAAAATTTCACAACAGTTAAGAAATAAATAATTCTATATAGATATTACTTATCGTCGTAAAAAATCTGATTGTTATTCTGCGAATTTAACGAATATTAAAAAAAAAATTACTAACATAAATAAAAATATTTCAACTGCTAGAAAAAGCAGTTGAAATATTTTTCATTTATTTAATTTTAAATTATGTTTCTAAATACCCTTAGCGAATTTTATAGTTCTCTGTAGCTAGGAATTTTAAATAAGAAAATACCTCTTGTACTCAAAATTTGAAATAAACTGAAGAATGCAGGATATACAAAACTTGTTTCAAGCAAGATCATTTGAATTAATTTAGCTTTATAAGTTATATGTTATTATAATGTTAATTCTAAAATGTATCTCTTGAATAAAAATGTTGTTAAGTTTATAGTTCAGTTAAAATTACGTTTCCTCAAAAAAATTCTTTACATTTCTACGAGATATTTCAGATTCTCTTCTCTCTTCAAAACTTGTTATAAGCGTGTAAGAAAGAATACAAAAATTTAATAATATTTTACTATAATACTTTAATATTATAATACAAAATTTAATTAATTAATTATTATTTTGTAATTAATCCTAAAAGCAATAAAATATTGTAAATAATAAATGCGTTCGATTACCTATAAATTCAAGAAAACATCTTGAAAAAGCTACGTATTCAAAATTGTGGGAATCCACCATCTTAAAATATTATCATTCAAAATTTCCGTGTGAATTCTCACAACATAAAAAATTAAATTGAAAATTTATCGTTGTGGAGAACGTTTTGACGTCTATGACATTAATCATACTTGTACTTCTTTTTACATATAAATTTTTAATTATATTTCATAAGACATTCTGTTTATAAAAGAATAAAATCCCATAAACAGGATTTCAAAAAGACAAAAATGATTATAGCTTATGTCAATTATAGACTTTGACAATACATGCAACCTTAATATGGACCAGAATGTTGCGAATAGATGTATGAAAGAACAATTAGATATATTTTAAAAAATAGGAAAAGATGCAAATGTGATTATTGCCATAACGTCAGCAAATCTTCTCCACCGCGTTAAATGGATAGCGAGGGAATATTAAATAAGACGTATTCTTCCTTTCATCTGTTTAATAATTGGTTATGTTATCATAACAGAAATTCATCTTTTTTTTTCTCCGCTCTCTCTCTCTCTCTCAAATATTAAAAACATTTTTATATTAAAATCCGAAGGACTTTAATGACGTATTCTTCCTCTCATCTGTTTAATAATTGGTTATGTTATCATAACAGAAATTCATCTTTTTTTTTTCTCCGCTCTCTCTCTCTCTCTCTCTCTCAAATATTAAAAACATTTTTATATTAAAATCCGAAGGACTTTAGTGTTTAAAAAAAATTTGTTTTTTATTTACTAAATTTTAAATATAATCTTTGTGAATTACGAATTAAGTGCTCGATCATATGTTAAGAAAATTAATTTTATATTCAATAGAAGGTATTTAATAATTAATTTACTTATGAGATAATTCATTAATGCCATAAATTAAATACCTAACACAGTATAATGTATTGTACAATATTTATCAATTGAATATTTGTTTTTTTAAGCACTAAAGCAAAAATTTTATCGATATAGATATTGTTCTTGCAATGTACGTACTTTTAGCAATTCTATTTTTCTTTGTTTTAATTTACTATATTGCTACATTTTAGCGAAATTATTGTTGTAAAGTGACTAAAGTTTTGTTTCTTCTCGAAGCTATTCTTTTGTTAGTTTTGAATGAAGAATAAATAAAAGTAATTTTCATTTTAGCATTAATAACTTTTATAATATTTTTGCTCTAAACAAGTAATAAAACCAAAATTCAATTAAGCTTTTATTATATTCATCGCTTTCAAATATCAAGCTATGAATTAAGTTGTAAAAATAATTTTTTTTAGGCGAAGCTAATAAAAACTTCAAATTCTTCATTTTTTTTATCACTTTTGATCTTTTCTGATAAGCTTTATTTTGATTAAAATTATCTTTCTTATTCAAGCTATGAATTAAGTTGTAAAAATAATTTTTTTAGGCGAAGCTAATAAAAACTTCAAATTCTTCATTTTTTTATCACTTTTGATCTTTTCTGATAAGCTTTATTTTGATTAAAATTATCTTTCTTATTTTAATTGTTATGTAAATCTACCTTTAAAAAAATTCTGTAATCTGCTCGCATGTTAACATCAAGTTATTAATAACTTCAAGCGTGTCAATTAAAAATCCAGATAAACAAAGAATATGCAAATTTTCTTTCTTTTCCGGTTGAAGCTTATTATTTTTTTTATTTCTCCATTTTCACAAGATTTCTTTTTCTTTTCCATTATAAAGAAAGTTTACCTCCTTTTCTTTAAGAACTTTATAACTTTTGATCTATACCGTAATCTTATATTTAAAATATTATCCAATATTTTAAAAAGATTATCAAAGACATTATACGTTTACTCATTAAAATTTCAGAGAAAAAAGTTGAATCCGGATTATAAAGATTTTAAATTTTGAAAATTTAATATAGAAAAGTTTTATCAGTTTTTCAGAATTTTGAATATATTAAACATTATTTTAATTTAGAGAAATTTTTTTATTTTTATTTAAAAAAATCAACTTAATTTAATTAAGGCTCTAGTTTTCAAAATAGAAATCACCAGATGATTTTTTAAGAGTAGTTCTGTTTTTCTAAAAAATACAATATATTCAATTTGCTTCTTTAACAAGCGTGAATTATAAATAATATGAGATGGATAAAGATATTAATATATCAACTTATATCATTTATCGATAAATAAATTGCTCATTTATTACCATTTTGACTGACTGACGATTTATTTTTTAAATATTGTCTTATATTAAAATCAACTAAACCTATTTAACTTATAAGCTTCTAAAAGAAAAAGTAGACTAAAACTTCAAAATCGATCTCTCTCAGGTAGTGTATGGAAAAAAATTCCACTATATCAATAAGAATATCTACAAATGTTTGATAAACAAAAAATTATGATAGAAACAAATTCTTGCTGATAATTTTTTGAAATATTTAAATTAATTTTTTTTAGTTAAAAATTATTATCGAATTTCTGAAACAACTGATGAGGTTTTTGACCCGAACTCACTCTCATTTTATGACTTTTTGTTCTAATAAATCGTTTTTTAAAATGAAATTTGGTTGTGTTTACTTCAGAATCAGGTAAGGCTTGTTTTTTATTATATTTAATTGATACTAGTAAAACGAAAATTACAGTTCTAAATACTAAGTTTGAAAAATAATATAGTGCAAAGAATTTTTTCATTATTTTCATAACGCGAATGCGTAATCACAAAATTAAGAAGAATGATTTTGAATATAATCCATTATTAGTTACTTAAAAAATTGGATTCTGGAATGCATCTCAAAACGTAAATTATTTAATTGCAATCTGAAATCAAATGTCATCCGATATTTTATTTAATTGATGAAACACAGCTAGTTTGTAATTTCGCCTACTTTAATTTTTAAAAGTTATTTAAATTTCGATTTATAAAAAGTAAATATCGAGCTAACATAGTAAGTTTTCTCCTTAAAGTATATAAAAATGTAGTCTGTTTAAATAAAGATAAATGTTTTTGAAAGCGCTTCTTAGTTCTACTTCAGATGAAAATCAGTGCATGATATATATAATTCATCAGAAAGTGCGATAAAAGGATAGATTTTGTTTATGTACAGTTTATTTCAAAATAACAGAAACTTTATTTATAATAAAAAAAACATTCGTAACAAGAAAATGGTAATAGGATTTCAGTGATATTTGATGATAATGTATTTATCGGCATAAAATTGCAAGCCATTTTTAGCAAAATAGTGCAAGGAGAGTTTGTAAACCCTTTTCCTCTAGGCTCCTCTTATTTTAAAATCCGTTTTCTATTCTATTTTGATTGGCTCAACTTAAACAAAGCCATATTTATAAAAAGAAGCTTAAGTACGGTTAGTATTTTGATTCAATATTAAGTTACAATTATTACGATCCATATAAACGCTTTAGGTATAATTTAAGAATTTTGTTGATATAGTAGTTCTATATTATATGTATTTATAAAATAATTATAATAAAGCGAGAAAAATATTGTTTACAGTAAATTTAGCTTGTATTCTTTTTTAATATTTATTTTAATTAATCTTGTTTTTGAGATATTTAATTTCAATTCCGGAAAACTGCTAGATATAGTATATTATACGATATAAAAAATCAAATTTTCATCTCAATTTTAGAAAACATTTTATAGAAAATTGATTTCTTGTATAATGAAATTGGAAAAAAAAATTATTTTTTATTTTTACAAATATTAATCTGAAACTTTCTCTTTTAATATTATTCCATATAAAATGAAACGAAGTTGCAATGAATATTTCATAAATGCAGTACTGTAAATAAATATATTTTATATATAAAGAAAGAAACAAAATACACCTTGTTTCTCCAAACAAGATTCGAACTCGACTCCTCGGAACAGTAGGCAGACGCTCTACCGATGCTGCTATCAGGCTCTATCGCTTATTCTTGTCAGTTTAGAGCACGTGACGAGCACACCTGCACGTCGTCGGAACAGTAGGCAGATGCTCTACCGATGCTGCTATCAGTCTCTATCACTTATTCTTGTCAGAGCACGTGACGAGCACATCCCGCACGTATACTTCCCTCCCTATTCTCAGACTGTACCGATGCTGCTATCAGTCTCTATCGCTTATTCTTGTCAGTTTAGAGCACGTGACGAGCACACCCAGCACGTATACTTACCCTCCCTATTCTCAGTCACAACAGACAAGTCCATTTGAAATTCCCTATTCTCAGTCACAACAGACAAGTCCATTTGAAACTGCCTTGAACTCTATTCTCAGTCACAACAGACAAGTCCATTTGAAACTGCCTTGAATCTTCCCTCCATATTCTCAGTCACAACAGACAAGTCCATTTGAAACTGCCTTGAATCTCGGTATAATACCTGACTTTACAATTGATCAACTTCCGGTGAGCTTAGCCCCTACGAGATAGGTACAAAACTTTATGGAACCGACTATACATACCGTTTCTATCAGATACAAAAATAAATTTCAGAAAATTATTTATTGAACCGACTGTACATTTAGATTCAATAATGGGATATCCAAATTACGGGCCAAAATTTGAATGTGATACTAAAAATTAGCAAAACATACATTTGTTTTTATGATTAGATTCAATAATGGGATATCCAAATTATGGGCCAAAATTTGAATGTGATACTAAAAATTAGCAAAACATACATTTGTTTTTATGATTAGAGGTTTGTCCAGACAGTGGAAGTAACCCTTGGGATATTTTTTAATAGGCAAATCTTTGCCAACTTCCATTTTGAATTTATTACTACATGATGCCATAGATTTTGTTACAGATGCTGGTTTCATAGTAAAATGTATATATAATGTGTGATCAGAGTCCTCTAAATCAAAGTCTGTTTAGAGATTTAAATGTATCAACAACTTATCCATATTTCTTTTACAATCAGCAGAAAATATATGCCATGTATGATCCACCCCTATGTGATTAGAGTCCTCTAAATCAAAGTCTTTTTAGAGATTTAAATGTATCAATAACTTATCCATATTTCTTTTACAATCAGCAGAAAATATATGCCATGTATGATCCACCCCCATATTGTCGAATTCGCCTGTGAATAGCATTATTAGAGACATTTATACCAATTACCTGTCGAATTTTTGACAGAGATAGCTGTTGGGTTGATGCTAGCCGTACTATCCGGCGATCATCTTGCTGCGATGTACAGTCTAGTCCATAAAGTTTTTCCTATTGATATCCGCCACCAATTATAGAGGGCGCTTTGTGCAGGCGCAATGGACGGCTGAAAGGTGAACAACAAAACACAGAAAGCTTAACCGTACGTACAGCTCGCTAGCTCTCTCTCTTCTTTTTTGTACAAAAAATAACTCATTTGATTGGGCAGAAAAGAATATATGATAGCGATGGCAATAACTTTGTCAGATATTTTTAATTTTTAAAAAAAAACTGAAATATACAGTAAACGTTGTGTAATCGAGGGTGAAACTACCTTGAATGCTGGCCACATAATTTCATGTGGGCTGAAATCTCGAAAGTCCGAAACTTCATGGTGTGTTGAGGCATTATGTTTACAAACAAGTGCCCTGAAATCTTCACCACATGTGATAAATATTATACGAAAAGAAGCAGACATTCAAGCTACATGTACGTGCAAATGTGGTTCGGGAAAATGTAAGCACGTTGTTGCAACGCTGCTTTATTTGAATAGGTAAGTAATTTTTTTGCCATAACAGCTCGTATTTAGAAGGATATTATATTAAAATAATATGTTAATAGAAACTCACTGGCTGAATTGGAAGATCTGAGCTGCACAGATAGCCGAAGAGAGTGGGGGAGACTAAAAAGAAAATGCGATAATATGTACAGACCAAAACCAGTTAAAGAAATGTGCATACTTTCAGTTGCTGAATCTGCGATTAGTATTTCTTTAACTGAATGTCAAGATGCCTTGCTGGCATCTGCACCAATCAGTGCTTTAGCAAAACATATTGATGGAAGAAAGCCTATGCCACTTTCAAAACAAACAAAAATAAACAACAATGACAGTTTGTCAATAATTTCCGAAATATTGGAAGAAGGCAATAAAAACATAAAAAGTCTCCTAGTGCCAATATTTACATCAACTATGATAGGAACTGGAACACTACATCTGAAAAGAATTGAACCACTGAAGCTACCAGTTCACCAAAGAGCATATTTTGAAAAAAACATCCAAATAAATATGCAAGATGTCATATCATTATGCCTGAGAAAAGTGGGTCAAGCAAGATGTGCAGAATGGAAACAAGCCAGAAAATACAGAATAAGAGCTAGCACCTGTTATCGTAAGTCATGTTATTTTAGCCATTAAAAATTTTTCCATTAGATAATGAAAAGTTTTGTTATTCAATTAAATGACCAATTTAAATATCCTTAAGAAAGTTGAAAACTAATAAAATGTATTCAGTATTTGCACTTAAATATCTAATTGGCTTATTGAATAAATAAATTATGACAATTGTGTTCAACTCAATTTTTGTGTACTTTTTAAAAACTTATCTCCACTATGTACAGTAATCCAGAAACATTTAAAATATTAAGAGAATTTTATTTGCATCTAATCATCATGTTATTTTAATCCAGTTAAAAATACCAGAATATAAATTTTTTCAATATATTTCAGAACTCTATACCTATGGTCTGCAAGCCAACACTGACTGGCAGAAGAAAATGAAGGCATATAACACCAATTTTAGTGGGAACGTGGCTACACATCATGGAGAAGAGATGGAAGTGAGAGCAAAAAGAAAATACTGCCAGCTTCAAGATGCTAACATCATCAATATGGGTTTTGTTTGCTTGTCATCATACCTTGGCTAGGTTGTAGCCCTGATGGCATAGTATTAAAAAATAATACAAAGATTTTGTTAGAAATCAAATGCCGATACTCAACTGCAGCTGCCACCTTAGATACATTGTTTGATCAAAAAAAATTCCTTTTCTCAAAGGAACTAAAGAAAACATTAAACTTTATAAAAAGCATGCCTACTATGCTCAAATTCAAGTTGGCATTGCACTTACTGCATCCGAATGTGGGCATTTAGCAGTATTTTCTTCCTTAAATGAAGAAATGTGGATTATTACTGTTAAAAAGGATGAAGAATTCCTTGCAAACTTATTTGCAAAACTTGCAAAACTTATTGCTACCATTTGTTTGTGATGATAAATAAAATAAATAAGCATATTGTATTATACAAATTTTATAATTTAATAAAATTATGTACATAGTTTAAACAAACTGTTTATCACTTAATATTGGTGTTGAAAGGTTGACAAGTCCTGCTAAAATTGTTATTATTTTGTCAATTTGTCTTGCCAACTTCCACGAATACTTTGTACTCAGTATTTTGAAATCTTTTAACCTTTTAATTGCTCGTTCAACATGAACTCGACTTTCTGCAATTGCCTGATTCATATCAGCTTCTTCTGCAGTGAACTGTGATCTATTTTGTAGAAATGTTGGCCTCAAGAGCTTTATATGAGCATCTGCACATTCTTTATCTATCAGGAAGCCTTTATCTACCATTATAGCATCTACGGATGACAATCAGAGTACGCACAGAGGATCGGAAACTGAGCGCAAGCTCGAGTATAACAAGCTGGGAAGTCTTGCAGAACAAGCAAGCCCGATCAAGGTCGATGCTGGCTCTCCTTCACCATCTGACCCCCTCCACGGGTGTGAGTGTAGCCCGTGGTTGGAAATGATCCTGACCTATAGTAATTTATCTAATTGGAAAGGGGCGTAAAACAATAGCAAAAAAAAATCTGCCAAAATCTCGCCTTCACCTAATAACTGTCTGAGGTGATAAAATTCTCCTTAGAAAGTTATGTAGCCAAAATAGATCTAAAGGGGTGCGTTTGTTAACTAAGATATTATAAAAGGGTGACATGTTAAAATTAAGCCAATTTTCTTGATCAGCTTTCATTGGTCGTTATAAGAATCATGGGTTTGAATAATGCCAGCAGTCCGAAAAAAGTCATAAAAGGTGACATGTTAAAATTAAGCCAATTTTCTTAGTAGATCAAGTTCTTCATTAGCCGTGTTATAAGAATCATGGGGTTGAATAATAGCAGCAGTCCGAAAAAAGGGAAACGCCATTTTCAGAGAAGCTCGGCAGGATCGAAATTTTTTTAAAATTATATATTAAAATTAAATTTAAAATTTTTAAATTTAAAAAAAAAATAAAAAAATACCTGTTTAGGAAATTGCGCAAATATTAAATACAAACACCGTGAAATTACAAAAGGTATTGAGTTGACTGACAAAACGATTTTATTTGATCTTGGATGTATTTTGCAACCAATTTCTTATGCAATGATGTTTATTCTGGTTAACGGTTAATCATATCTATTTTTGTAAGAAATATGACACTAATGACATCTACAGTTTACCATATGAATTGTTATTTTTCTAGAAATTTATATAAACTATTTTGCTGAGAAATGGAAGAGATTTGATATTTTTTGTATTCATTTTATTTATCGATAAAATTTTTGGTGGCATTATGCTATAGTTAAAGGTCCGCAGTTTGCATATCCCTGATCTATACAATGATTAAATTCAAAGCTACATTAAATAGTTCCGGGGGCCGCGGTTTGCCAACCCCTGAGATAGAGTGTTTATTTCTTCGAATCGCCGACGAACTAGGTATCAGTTTTTGTAATTCTTATCTGACACCTGCACGTAAACTGACAGAGGAATTTATTAGGTCCACAAACTGGTCGAAATATTAGACAACATGTCATCGTATATCTTCGTATTTATTTTAACAGTATCTTTCCCCCTTCTTTTTTACAAATTCCTTAGCTCATCTCAGATTCTCCATTTATCTGAACGCGAGTGAGATAAATCGGGGGTGGTGGATACAAACAAAACGTATACGATCTCAAGTCCGATCCCTCACAATTGTACATATTTGCAAAAGTTTTTCAGTAATTTGCATGCAACTGAGATGTTCAAAAATTCTGCAAATATAGCCAATTTATTCGTAGCATTAGAAAAACTTTTTAATTTTTTCTGTTTCTGGAAAGTCTCTTACCCAATCCTTTTTCACTGCAGTCTTCTTCATTTATAGAATTTTCTTCTCCTCTTGACTGGATCAAATCACTTATGATACTCTCTCTCTTTGATAACCTGTCTCTATTAAAAAATTTTTATCAATGTTGATATATTATTCAGCATTTATCTGCATACAAATGTGTTCAAGCTGTCCTATAAATGTCTAAATTTCATCAATGTTCCATTTCTTGTTCAAAAGTGGTTTCAAATTCAAAACCACTTTTTCTATTAAAATAATAATTTTTTTCCATCTTATTCCATATTATAAACTGTTCTTTTATTCAATGAAATTTTAAAATACTTTCCGTTTCCATGTTAAAGTGTTTCTGCCTTATACAGATATATTCTGTGATATTTCAATGGACGTATGAGGGCCGGGCCCTCGTGGGTTCGGGACACCATCCCCCGCGTTAGTCGACACCTGAACTGTTGCTGTTAAGCGGCACGTAACATCTACTTCTAGTTGAATGCGCTGAGTAAAAGGCAAATACCAAGCCATTGTAAGAAAAAAACACTTTTATTAAGCTATAAATATCAACAGAACTTATCTGTAACACAAATGATTTACTTCCTGGCGAACTCTCGTTTATTTCTATCTCCTTCTGATTACAATCCAAACTGACTCCTTCTTTCAAATAGAGTGCACTAGTTCCCAAAGAACTCCCGTCGCAGCTCTGCTCCACAGACAACTCGTTGAACAACCAGAAAGTCACCAAAACTTTTAACATCATAAAAACAGGACGTACCAATAACAGCCAAACAGGAAGAACCATTGTGGTGACTGTAACACCACCAAGCGTACTTATAGTACGTGAAATTTACATACTTTTATAAATCATTGTAGAAAACTAGACTAGGCTATTGAATTAATAATAATAGAACATCAAAAGAACTAAATACATATTTTCTTCATACATTAAATTAAGATAATACAGTGAAAAAAAAAACTTCTCAGAATTATACAAATGACGAACGACATCCAATATGGCTGCCCCCTAGGACAGCGGGACCGGAAACTCCTCCCTCTCCTTACAGATTTACATTATGTTAACATACTAGCAGAATATTAATACTAAAGTAGTAGAACTTCCAATTTTCTGCTAAAACTTTGAAATTTATTCTACATTTAATTCAGAGGCTTGAATAAAAGGCTGGCCTTACTTATTTTTCATTTCATTCAAAAGATATCAGTTTAAATTAGGACAGTTAGAATATTTTTGGTTAGGCAGAATAGGTGTTGAATTGTTTGTTCTATGGAAAGAACAAAGCTCAGGATAGATTAAACAGAGAGGATGACACACTCACAGAAGAAAAATGACAAAAACCTCAGCACTAATATTTGATAGTAATGAAAATAAAATATTTTTAAAATAAACAGAAGTAAATAGAATGCTTTGCTAAAATTTTCAAAATGATATTTTATAAAATGTTTTGAATTTTAGAGAGTTCCTCTTAAATGATTCATTATAGAGATTTATTTATATATGGTCAGAGCCGAATTTGCATTTTTGGGGGCCCTAGGACAAGCAAGGCTTTGGGGCTCCTAAAAATAATAATCATCTCTGAAATTAATTTTATTTGACTTATTCACATAAGGATTTTTATAAATTCTGTCTTAAAATACTTGATCTGATTTAAAAGTTAATCTTAGATTATAGAGGTGAGAGACCTTTTTTAAAGTGCTAGATAGAAAGTAAAATTTTTACTGAATTAATCATGTTTTCTTTTTGGACAGGCATTGTTGTCATTGTCTTGCCCTGCTTTCATATGTCTTACCCTTGTTTTTTTGCAACAAATTTCTTACACTCGAGATGTAGCTAATCTGAATTTTTGTTTGTTATAACTTATAACCAACAAATATTAAAATCAGCTATGTCTAATTTTAAAGGTTCCTTATAACTTATAAGGAATCTTTAAAGTTTTACTTTCTATCTAGCACTTTAATAAAAACCTATTTTTTCTATTAAAAGTTGAAAACAGATTGTTAGTTTTGGGGCCCCTAGAATTGCAGAGCCCTAGGACGTGGCTAGTCAGAGCCTATAGGTAAATCCGGCACTGTATATAGTATCTAATTTGATAAAATTTAAGAGCTTACAAAATAAAATGTATAATTAATTATTATTTACAAATGTAAATAATAATTACATTTAAATAGTGTTATTATGTATATATTAAAAAATAAATATAATTTGGACAAATTTTTAAAATTAAATTTCTTTATTCTCTAATTGGTAAACTTTATAATTTCAAAATACTAAATATATGAAATGGAATTTTATTTTATTTACCCTTTAATATTTTGTCTTCAAAAATAGATTCATCTATTGGAAGGATTTTTTCTTCTTCCTCAAATAAAATGTTTGAAGCAGATAATTTAGCAAATGATTCATTAATTGATTCTTCCTCATCTTCATCAAGAACAACAAGTGGAGGAAAAAATGCAGATGGACAATCAAAATATTCAACAGCTGTTTCTGTTTTAATATTTGTAGACAAAACATCTTGTTTAGAACAGTAACAAGAATTTTTCTTGCAATAAGAAAGATGTGCAGCTGAAATTAATAATCATATTTAATAATTTAACTGTTAAGATATGCTAAAAAAGTTAATCAATTTAATATTCAAATTAATAAATTCTGAATTCTGATAGTAATAAGAAAAGAATTTTAAGTTATATTATAATACTTATTTATAAACCAACATCTTTAATTCCAGCTATAAAAAAATAGCAAAAATTAGAATCTATATATAAACAACCCCAAATTTCAAGTGTTGGAACACTATGACATTTATTGAAATAAACAGATAATTTTTTTATAATTTTAAAAACTTTCAAAATCAATCCATTATTGAAATAAGTATGGCATTTTGACAAAATACCAAACTCACTGCATTGAAATGCCATAACATGACAATAAAGTTAGATGGGATGCAAGTCACAATCATGTCAGAATTCACATCCAGTTGCATTTTCTAATAACTAGTAGTCTACATTTTTGCTGAATGTAACTCTCCAATAAACAAGATTTTTATTAAATTATACATCATTAATCAATTTAGATTTATTTCGTCTTGTTGCAGGGATACTAAATTCTAACCCAACTTATGATACAATTTTATTGAAATGGTTGTTCAGCAATAAATGCCAAAAAAAATATTAAACTTTATTATAATTTTCAAATCTCAATATAAATATTATTAATATTGAAGATACCTTGGGAATATAGCAATGCTTTACTTCTAGTAGATAGGAAAAATAATAACCTAAGTGTTTCTTATTTGATACCATGGTATGTAAAGGGTTAACAAAAAATTAAATGATAAAAAAAAATAATAAACTAAATAGGGACAGAAAATTTTTCTGCAATTAATAGAAGTGGAAAGCTAAACTAGCAGACAGCCATTGGAAATACATATCTGACATCCTAAATCAAATGCAAAATAATTAGAATTATTATACCACATACAAATTGTTAAATTTGAAATATCTGAGAATGCTATCATTTGCATTTAACAAAATACAATGATCTTTACAATTTCATTAGAAAGAGTAATTCAGAAGATATATTAATGGATCTGACTGGCAAGATAAAAATCCAAATATCCAAGCAGATTGTCCAAGCTTTTTAAGAGATAGAAGAATATAAACTCCAATATAATATTGTGTTATTTGGGAACACAAAACTCCATAAGTTGCTACTGGAAATCAGATATATTATTAAAAGATTAAATTACTCTAGCAACAAAAAATCAAGAAACTCCTTTGCTAAATGGTGCCATAGTCACATGAAAATGTATATGTATAGTTTAAAACTGACAATGGAGTTCCTAGATGCAGCTGAACAAACAGATCCACAGGTAAATAAAACAATCATGATATACAATTAAAAATCATTATTTCCAACAATCAGAAAAGAATCTACTTGTCAATATATAATTTATGATATAGAACCTCCATAAAAAATTTGACAAACCTCTAATCAGAGCCATATGTAATTTAATATGTCAAAGCAGTTTTAAATATTCAGAGGAAAGTTCTATCACTAAAAAATGAAGTCACAAATCCAATCATAGGCATATTAATGAAACTTATCTTAAGATTCAAAAATAAAAAGATATAACTAATTCTCATATAAATAATAAAGCTAAATAATCCTGATAAATCTGCCTTAATTAATCCCTTGATTTATAACGGATTTTACCGATACTGTTAATCAAAAAGAATTACCTCTAAATTAATATAACTGTCTGGAGAATTAATCCGCTCGTTGGCCTCGGTGGTCTAGCGGTTATAACGTTGGGACGTTAGCCCAAAGGTCCCCGGTTTGATCCCGGGCCGAGGCGGATTTTTTCTTCAGATAATTTAGTTAAAAATTCTAATTTAATTATTAATTAATAGATGGCGCCACTCATTGATTTAATAAAATAATAATTATTCTAATTACGAGATGGCACTAAAATTAGTTTAAATTATTTCTAAATCATTAAAAATCTGTTATAAATCAAGGGATTAATTAAGGCAGATTTATCAGGATTATTTGGATTAAAGTTCCCTTGAGGTTGGTTTAGTATAATAAAGCTACATAAACAATGCTACATCAATGACATAAATCTCATATGATGATGATAAATGGACTATTGATACAGAATAATTATTTACAGATGAACAACTATACATTAAAGTGAGAATAAAGACAAGTTGCAAAATTTTTTATTGTATTTAAAATTACAAATACAAATTATATATGGTTCCTGCATAATCTAATAACTCAGACATACAAAAATGTCAGAATTTCAAATACTGTTAGCAGGAACAAAAACACACTATAATACCTTGGAAGCTAAAAAGAAAGAATTAGAACAGATATACAGAAGTTAGCAGACATGGATATAAGAATAAAACCAACACCAAATTATATGACTAAATGATCTATAAAAGGCAAAAAAATACCCAGAAGTGAGAAGTGTTGAGAACAAAATTCAAGAAAACATAAGGCAATGCAGAAAAATAAATTTATCAAACCAATTCCAAAGACATACTGAAGAGTAAAAACAATGTCAAAATATATTACATAACAAATTAAAAATGAGAAAGATGATATTCCAGATAAAAACTAGAGTAATCAGAATATAAATTTAAATAAGCAATTTCCAGCAAGAACTAAAATTATTTACTTTCTAAATGTGTCATTGATTTTTTCATTTATTTGTCATTTGGAATCCATTGTTTTTGTATTCAATTTTAATGTTAATTTAGACAGAATAAATATCACAATGACATCAGATCACATAATGATGGAACATCATGTATTGTCATATACCCTCCAAGTTCTCATGCTTCTTTAAAAAATTTGTTTATTTTTGTGCACACTAAGTTTGATAATATCTCATTGTTCAGTGCGCTCAGGATGACTCGATTTTATTAATGACAGAAAAACCCTTGTGATAGATCTGCTCTTGTCTATATCTTTCTATTTCTTTACGTGTTCAGGCCTGGTCACATTGCGCTCACTGTCCCTCTTTCCTTGGTGCTCTATTACAAATTTTTTGCAGCAAATAGTACAAAAGGCATGCAAGTCACTATTTCTGTACTTCCTGATGCATCAGAACTCTCTGATCCATTTCAAGTCAAATTTAGTTTTCCTATGAGCACTTGCTTTAGGCTTTTCTTTCTCTGGAGCCATTTCGTTCCATGCCAGAAGGCTCACACATTGCTAGAGCTATCCAAGGAGCTATCGAAGTTCATTAGTTGCTATTCTTATGCCATTTAGCAGTTAACTGATGAGTGTGATGACTACCGACATCAATGTTAAACAGTATAAGTACAATCTTTAATAAATATTTTATCAGATTTATCGACAACAACAAAGCAAAAAGATCTAAAAGTGTGACATTTGGCTATCGCATGCGGGACAGCGGAATTTCTTCAGAAAATGCGGGATTGTCCCATGAATTGCATGACACTTCAAGGGTATATTGTTATATCATTATGAGTTTGTAAATTAGTGGTAGTTTGTAATGTCAACCAGTGGCTATGTTCAGCAGACTCAACAGTTCTAAGTGAGCAGATGAGTTGTAGTAGTGATAGTGGTTGATGTATCTACTGAATGCCAAGTAGTAACAAGGGGTGCAGTTACTGAAAGGAAATGGAGACCATAGTAAACACCCTACTTATGATAACAGCTGAATTTTTAGCTTGGTCATAGAACAGTTATATTCATATAATTTGATTGATATTTATTTGCTATTAAATTCTCGTGAAGCAATACTGGTGCATCAATACTATCTTACACCATTAAATTCGTATACTGCCCATGAATATTAATATAGAACAAATGATAATATATAGTTTTCTCTATATTAATATTCATGGGTGCAACCATCTTGAAACAACTCAACATGTTGGATAGTAGTGTAAATGAAATCCGCTACCAAATGTGACATCACTCACTCAACAAGTTCGATAGTAGGGCTACCTTGAAGATGCGGTTAAGCAGAAAATCTCTCAACTATTCTACAACAGTTGAATCTGCTGAATGCAGAAAATTGTTACATTGAGATGACATCACATTAACTGTGGTATCATTATGATAGATGATATTCTGTTAAAAAAATCAAGCAAGCCATTCAAATACTCTTAATCTAGCTAAATTTTACCCCTAGTGACCTATTTTAGAATTAAACTGCCAAATTAATAATTTATTATTTTAAATTTAGGCTAAGGTGGTGCCATATGTCATTTAATAATTAAACTATAATTTTTACTATTTTCCCAAAATTAGGTTAAGGCCTTGAGATGATAACCCAAAGATTCTGATTTGATTCCAGGCCAAGGCAAATTTTTAATTTCAGTAAAATAGTAAAAATTATAATTTAATTATTAAATAACAGATGGCACCATCTTAGATTAAATTTAAAATAATTAATTATTAATCCAATAGATGATGATACTGTAGCAGAATTAATAAAATTATTGTTAATTTGACAGTTTAATACTATAATAGGTCACTAGATAGATAGCTAGATTAGGAATATTTGGATGTAAAATCCCTTAGTTAGATTCAATTATGATTTTTTTTATAAAGTAAGTCATATGTTATCCCTACACTGCTAATACTTAATGCCATCTATTTGCAATAATATAAACTAAAATTGTGATAAAAATGAAATTCTACAAAAAACTTCAAAAAAATTATTATGGTTGTTAGAAATAAATAACAAAAAAGATGATAGAAACTAATATTAATAAATTGAACAAATTCCCAAAACAAGTAAAGTAAAATAATAATGATTTATTAGACTCAAACACTTACAAAAAAGAAGTATTAAACAAAGCTTTATTTAAACAATAATAAAGTACAAAACAAATTAGCAATAAAACTTGTTTAATCAAAAATCCAAAGATCAAAACAATACTAAATATAACCTTAAATAATAATTAAATCTACTACCTCCAATCTCTGATACAAACTCAAACAATTGTCAATCTTACAAAAAAGTCAAAAGTCACAAATCAGCTCAATGAAATACATATACTTCTCTGTGTAAGTTGATGCACATGTTTTTATAATAGTGACTTTCACAGTCCTGACCTGGTCTCATTTACATAAGTCACGCAACAAGTTCAAGTTTTAGTTTACAGAGTAATTAATTCATGTTGTCTTCTTTACAATTAATTATGTACTGAATATAAAACATTAATATGAACTCATTCTTTTATTCTTACATCAGATTAGTGGAAATGACTTAGAGTAGATGATGTCACGAACCAAGAGAGTTTGTCAGGAGAGGGACTTCAAGTCCATAACTCATAATTTCTAATTGATAAGATGGAGGACATAAAATGTGATTTAATTCTTAAACTAAACATAATATTTTAAATAATAATGAAAATAATAAGAAATAATAATGAAGAGTATAATAAAATAATAGGATAGGTCAGAATTAACTTCTTCACACTTTTACTATATTCTTATGATAAACTATTATATATTCATGCAAACCAAGATGCAAACTACAAGTGCACTGGAGCCATGGTTAGTGCTATTGCTGAACCAAAAATTTTTGGTTTGGCACTAGATTAAAAAGGATTAAAGTTGGCAAATTTCAGTCTCTCAATTTTTATTAAATTAAAAAAAGCCTGTATTTAAACTTTCATTTTTATTTTTTGTATATTTTTTATTTTAATAAAACAAACAAAAATAACAAATTTTTTCTTATAAATGTAAATGGCACTAATAATTACATCAATTGAAAAACATTTATTATTGCAAATAGAAAATGAAAATATTATATTAAACTGCAAAGAAAAACTGCTCTCAAAGGCTAATATCTCAGAGGTCTAATAAATACAAGCACTTAATAAGCAGACCAGCAGTAAACAAATTAAAATATAAGTGTAATATGTAACGTTTTCGACCTTAAGTGGTCCTCATCAGTATTAGTTGTTCTTTAGTTGTTCAAAGAACATCTGTTAGTTGTTCTTTGACATTTGCCTTTGTGTAATGCTGATGAGGACCACTTAAGGTCGAAAACGTTACATATTAAACTTATATTTTAATTTGTTTACTTCTGGTCTGCTTATTAAGTGCTTGTATTTATTAGACCTCTGAGATAATATACTTAAAATATGTGAACATGCTCTTGGAATAAAAAAAAATATATTTAATGGGATAATTTATTAAAATGTTTAAATATTTTATATGCATTATATGTATACGTTTGTTACTCTAATTCCTTAACATTAACTCCCTCTCCAAAAAAATGCTATATTTACATATTTTTATATACTCATATTAATATACTTATGGGGGTTGGTTTACTTCAGTTTGCCAGAGGCAATAAAATTTTCCAGTCTGCCATTGCATATACAGTCAAACCTGTTTTTATGCGGTCGGTTTTTGTGCGTTATTTTTTTAATTACAGTTTTTTAATTAATTTTTATTCGTCATATGCATTTCATGGAATGTTTTTTATATACCATACATAAAAAATTGCACATAAAAAAACGCACAAAAAAATAACACGCAAAAACCGACCGCATAAAAACAGGTTTGACTGTAGTTGTTTACATGTGAATGATATCTCCTTTAATTTTCTCATTTTTTTATTAATAATAATAAAAAAACGGAATTAAGAGAAATATCATTCTCATCTCTCATATACAAGAAAGGAATATTGCTAATTTTTTATAAGGTATTTATAAAAATTTCATTAATTCAAATATAGGAAAAAATAATGATAAAAAATAAAAGTTGATATATACTTGATCTCCAAAATGAAAGCAATTTATATGATATTCACTACCAGAAGTCTGGCATCTTATTTATATTTAAAACATAGCTAAGTGTTTGCTATGTAGATTTATAATGCATTTTCTCCAAACTAATTTCAGTTTCTCATTTATAATATTTTAAATTGAAATTTTAAGTGCTTTTGATATTTATAAATATTAGTATTTATAAATATACCAATATGCCTCAAAAGGAAACACTTCAACATGTGCATACTACATATGGCTGTGAAACTTGGACCCTTATAAAGAAAATGGAACAGAAACTAGAAACAAACCAAAGAAGCACAGAAAGATACATGCTAGGAATCACTAGAAGAGACCACAAGATCAACATATGGATAAGAGAACAAACCAAAATAGAAGACATACTAGTAACAGTTAGAAGCAGTAAGTGGAATTGGGCAGGCCACATAGCAAGATATACGGATAACTGATGGACAAAGAGAATTACAGAGTGGCAAACAGGCAAGGGAAAAGATATCCCGGCAAGCAATACAAACAATGGAGAGATGATATAAGAAAAGTAATTGATTCCTAATGGATACAAATTGCACAAGACAGGTACATCTGGAAACAACAGGAGGAGGCATACATATCCAGCAGTGAATGAAACAAGAAATGATGATGATGAATTGATGATGATATTTATAAAAATGATTTTATTTCTTTTTTAAATAAATTACAGTACAAGAAAATATTGTATTTTCCAGAAGCATTTATAATACGCAATAAAATTTGCTATTGTTTATATAACAAGTAGTTTTTAATCTTTTTAGTATAGACAACTGCAACATTTATCTACAAAAAAATATATAAAAATATAATAAAGTGACAAATTGCAGAATCAAGACAATGATTTATATTTCCTGCAATTGATGCTGCCTGACTGCATTTCCATTCTATGAAGCTTCTTCTATACTGCTTTTACCAGAGTATAATTATTACTAAAGACAATACAGCACTAATGAAGCAGTCCTAAAAAACATAAAACATTTTATTTATGAGTAACGTTTTCAATGATGGCATTAGTTTGCTGAAAACGTTACTCATAATTAAAATGTTTTATGTGTTTTAGGACTGCTTAATTAATGCTGTACTGTCTTTAGTAATAAGTATTTCCATTCCATTTATTGCAGAGAAACTTTCTTTGGACATATTGGTTTAGATTTTAGATCTCATTAACCAGAACGAAACTGGTTGTGACTCTTAAGTATTCAAGATTGGTTTTGATTTTTGATTTTTAATCACTATTTGAATAATGAATCTTTAAAACTTAAAATAATGAAAGATTTTTTAAAATATCTCTGATATTTGCTAGCCGATATGTATTTTAATAAAATTTCAGATTGGAAAATAATATGAATTTTTCTTCTTAATTTCTTTTCTAAATCTCAAGAAAGAAATTATGTAAGGGAAAATATTTCTTGACTAAATACAGGATTAACATTGTATTTAGATAATTCATAAAACTGTGCATTCTAAAAGGATTTGTATGACATAATTTAGGATCACATATATGATTACTTTTAAATTTAATGCTACAATAAAAACAAAAATTGTAAGAATAAGGAGCTATTGGATATACCAGGGGATGGCCAAACTTCATGTCACTATAAGCCATGTAAGAGATTCTCAAATGCTCGAGAGCAGTGGCATGAGTCGCCCAGGGTGGTCTGTCAATTTCCACCATCATTAATTGCTACCTTTTCTTTGGAAAATACATAATACACACAAAACCTATTTATACACAATTTGAAAGTTAAGTTTAAGAAATGATAATTTTATTTTTTTTTATTTATAAATTAAAATACAAAATTGCAATTATTATAATCACTCCATCACTCCGTGCTCTGTGGCTATAACAACAACTAACAACAATATTTTGTTTGATTGGATTAGAGATCTTGGACATTTTTCAATGACAGTCATATAATTTTTGTAATTGTTAACTCTTGAAACAATTGATTACTTTACTCTACTTATTATTAAAAAAGTGTTTAAAAATATTTTTAATTCCAAAAATGCTACCTAAGGTGGACAGCCCTCTCTGTCTCGCCCTAGCTATGCCATTGCTTGAGAGCCATAATCAATTTCTTTCTGGGTCAGTGAGAGCCACATCAGTTTTTTTGGGTAATCTTAACAATGGTTTCAAAACCTGTTTAAATTGACCATTTTTCTATTTCTGAAATTCTTGTGTTATTTCATTTCATATATACACTATTCTTTGCAGCAACTTTATCACTAATACAAGAAATCCGTTTTTTCTCTTAAACTTATTTTTAATATCAAAAATTCTTCTTTATATATACAAATATACAATAAAACATAGCACTTTGAGAGAAATATGCATTTCGGCTATCTTAGCCCTCTTCAGTTTCATTTATTGTACCATGCTGTAAATAATTATTTTAAAAAACCCCATTAACTTTAAATACTTTTAAATACAAAATTCTCTACATTTCAATACAAAAATTTACATACCATTTTTTACTAAAAATATTAAAAATTTTCCACATAAAATTATCCTATTAACATTCTATAGCAAGCTTTCTTAATGGTGATTCTTTCATATTCTAAAAAAAATTTTATTACATAAATTTTAATTTGAGATCTTGGACATTTTTCAATGACAGTCATATAATTTTTGTAATTGTTAACTCTTGAAACAATTGATTACTTTACTCTACTTATTATTAAAAAAGTGTTTAAAAATATTTTTAATTCCAAAAATGCTACCTAAGGTGGACAGCCCTCTCTGTCTCGCCCTAGCTATGCCATTGCTTGAGAGCCATAATCAATTTCTTTCTGGGTCAGTGAGAGCCACATCAGTTTTTTTGGGTAATCTTAACAATGGTTTCAAAAATTGTTTAAATTGACCATTTTTCTATTTCTGAAATTCTTGTGTTATTTCATTTCATATATACACTATTCTTTGCAGCAACTTTATCACTAATACAAGAAATCCGTTTTTTCTCTTAAACTTATTTTTAATATCAAAAATTCTTCTTTATATATACAAATATACAATAAAACATAGCACTTTGAGAGAAATATGCATTTCGGCTATCTTAGCCCTCTTCAGTTTCATTTATTGTACCATGCTGTAAATAATTATTTTAAAAAACCCCATTAACTTTAAATACTTTTAAATACAAAATTCTCTACATTTCAATACAAAAATTTACATACCATTTTTTACTAAAAATATTAAAAATTTT